>BGPR01011488.1:34973-48412 GCA_013235015.1 Araneus ventricosus
GAATAAAATGTTCATTCCTCGTACTTGCATTTTAATGAATAAAATGTAAAGCAAGCACTTTATAATTACTATAAAGTGCATGCTTTACATTTTATTCAGTTAAAATACACTTATAGAGGAAGAAAAGTGCTGTAACATTAAAAATTTAGGCATTTTGCAAATTACACCAATAGAACTGTTATACAGATTATACAAAACAAGACAGAGCCCATTAATGAAAGAAAAACAAATGATTAAAACTTTATTGTAAAACATAATTACGTACTTTCCTTTAAAAAATGCAATGTAGAAAATAGATGCATAATAGTTAACAAACTGAAGAAGGAACATTTTCAAAGTGAGACTATCATCAAATTCAGTTTGTGTTCGATGCAGTTCTGAAAAACAAAAGTACACAGTATACTAATATTTAATTTAGAATTATATTGCTATGTCATTTTTCTGTTAGAATAACAATCACATCTTCATAAATTAATACCATTTCAAGGTACATTCTGAAATTATACATTGAAACTTTTTTATAAATGAAGTGAATAATAATAATAAAAAAAATTCTTATCAGAGAAGAAATTATTTAATAGCGTTATCTGATGAAAAACACTTTGTTATTGCTTCAAGCATGATCTCTGGATTGCTTTGATACAGGGTGAGCTGGTGTAAAACAGTCTGTCAAATCTCAGAAAGGAATTTGATAGTTTAAGTTAAAACCAACAGATAAAATTACTACATACCCAGCCAGGCTTAACGAACAGCTTTTAAGGTAACAAAGCTGGAACAACCAAATAATTATATGAAATACTTTTATTAAATAAAATTATACAACACCATTTCAGATTATATGGGGTTCTTCCAAGTATTACTATTTTCTTATTTTTCCATCCTAAATTATATATATATATATATATATACAAATTTTTACACTTAGCTCATCTTTTTTTCCTTTTGTTTTCAAAAAAGTAAGAAACAAGACAAATTCAAGACAGTATTATCAATTGAAAATACTTTGGAGTTTGATAAAGTCAAACTGAAAGATGGATTTTCAAGCAAAGTTACAGAATACATCCCTTTGCATTTTCCAAGCCAATATATGCAGTGAAATGAATTCCCTTTACTTTTTACAAGAGTCAAGAAATCGCTATATATCAGATCATATTTTGACTTCTGCAAATATTGTATCAAACCCTTAATTTATGTCTTGCATATTCCCAAGGCAAACAAATACATTTTTCTTTCTTTCTTTTTTTCAGTTTACATTAGCACAGAAAGCAAAATTTTAGCAAATGCTGACAAGGAATGAATTTCTGTACCTTGTAAATTTTGTAGCTCACTCTCCAATCAATTGCCTACCACTGAACAAATTTTCATTGAATTTGTGTCATTAGAAGTCTAAAATAATCTTGCACAAATTACTCTGATTATCACGTTTCAACATTTCCATTGTGATCAAATAATAACAACTTTGACAATCAAAGTCTTCTTAAATCTGATTTTAGAAAAAGAAATTCTGATAAATTATTTTTTTTTTATCAAACAAATCAATTATTGAATATATAGTTGCTCTTTCAGTACAATACTTCTTTGAACTAATGCTGTAATTTGGTATAACAAAAATGGAATGTAGCTTTTGTTTTCTTCTCAAAAGTTTTGTTTTCTAAAAGAATTATTTTTTAAAACTTTATCTCCTACCAGGTGCAGTATATTTTTTACTGTTCATTCATAACTATATAAATACATCAATATATCTATATACTACTTATTGTTTTGGTAATATGTATTTTTATATAGAAAAAAACCCTCCGAAATTTTGCAGGGGAAGTCTCAAATGTTAGTAATATTCCATTTTACATATAATGCAGAAATCTTTTACATTTTAAAATAATAGTAACAAAATAGAAGTAATAACTGCACAATAACCAAAGAAGAGTAAAATAAATTTAATGATAATTAAGAAGAATTCAGTAATAATTTCATAATTAAATAATTAACATACTTACCAAGCTCCGTAAGATACGTTGCCATACATGTATAAAACTAAAAATAAAAATTAAAAAAAATTAACAACCACTTTAGAAATTCACTGTAATTTTTAAAAACTATTAAATATAAATGTTAACTAACTTGATTGAAAATCATTATGCACACTAAATTCAGCAATGCAGCTGTTGTAGAAGTTATGATGCTAGCAAGATTGGTGAGATTTTTGTCTTTACTGAGGAGTAAGGCAGCATTAACAGAAATTCTATACAAAATGACACCAACTACAGCTGCTAGTGCAACCATGACCTAAAGGAAAATATAAATGCATTATTGTAAATTAACAATATATTGTAAATTTTTAAAATTTTAGAAACCAGATTTATTATATATTTACCAGCAAAAGTACAATGGATGTAGACATGACAGAATATGGCAAGCGCTTCCTCCAAAATGGAACATAAGGCTCATACATCTACAAGGAAATTAAATGAATAATTAATTAAAATACTTATTTATTTTCTCTCTTACAAGTTTAAATACAATATTTTTATTAAATTCTATCCTTCATTTCATTTAACAGATTTATTGAAATAAATTTTACAACTAAACTTTTTGCTTGAATAAAACGTGGGATGTTTTAATTAAGACAAAAGAAATATGCATTATCTCTCTACATTTATAGCAAGTACAATCAGACAAGTATATAAAAAAAATGGATACACAACCAAAAGACACAGGATGGGGTCATGTAGTTAAATTTACATGAATATCTACAGTACCTACTAAAAGTCTTGTTAGACAAACATTCTGTTTAGAAGTTAAAGAAGTGCTACATGGAGACAAACCTTATAATTTTGAAACATGGCCTCACAATGAAGAGGGCATTTCAGTTGATACCCCCAACCAAATCCACATCCTACACCAGTGGGAAGATGCTGCACCCTCAACATATTTTATATGCATTAGGTCCACATACATGGCAGATCTTTAGTGGAATTGATCTTTTGTAAAATTTTTATTTCTTGGACAGATTTGAGTTTTATTAGACAAATGCTCTGCTTTGAAGTTAAACAAGGGCAACTTGGAGCAAGCTAAAAATACTAATGATAAATGGATAATTTATTTACTTAAATTGCAAAATAGTAACATCATTATTTTACATTCAATAATAAATAAAAGGTGGATTCCTCCAAGCAGACAATTTATGAATTGTGTTCTTCTATTTAAAATATTAAACAAACTAACAAAACAGTATTTTAACTTGTCATGATCATGAATGAATTGCATAACTTTTGGTATTTGAAAAAGTTATCAAGAAAAAACAGATGCTATTAATTTGATTAAGAGATTCTTGTTCTGAATTCAAACTTTAAAAGTTTGAAAAAGTTTTAACTTTGGTTACTACAAAATAGAAACAGTTCGATACCAAAACCAGATACATTAAGGGGAAAGTAAGTTCTACCATTCCAAATGAAAAGATTTATTGATTATTGACTTCTTACCCTTGTAATGAAATTTAACTTCTTTCTTCTTTCATTAGCCAGTCTAGCTAAGTATTCGGGTCGAGGATGCTCCTATAGGAAAGTAGATTGCAAAAATAAATTTCAAAAATGAAATAAACAAAAATCAAATGAGAGTTCTTTAAAGTTTATAACAAAAGTTTACAATACATGTGATAAAGTATTAGACTAAATATAATAATTGAATTCTTATTATTGATATCTTGTATTTTTAATTCTCTCTTTGAAAAGATAAAAATTCATGCACCACTCCAAAATGGAGTTTTCAAGGGGAAAAAAAAAAAAAAAAAGAGGCCTCTTTTAAAAAGAGAGTGAAAAAAAATTTACATCTTATTTTAAAAACTCAAAAATCTAAATGCACTATAAAATCAATAGTCTTTTCATTTTGCTATTTTTTTCCCCCCTTCTCTTTCTGGTTCTAGTATTGGTTCAAGAAAGATGTCACAGATGTTGGCACTGTTTAACCTTTGTTTAAACAAAACTACTAGCACTTTTGTTAGAAATGACAATGAAAAGTTAATCAAAGCATCTGATTCCTTTTTTGTGGAATTTATCTCCTATGTATATATATTTCATTAAAAAAATATATGGCATTTTTTACAATCATGAACTTCTGAAAAATGAGAAGAATCAAACCAGTGTGAAATATTAAAAACAGAAGTTGAGAAACTACATGCTAAATGTTTAAAATAAATTATTTGAACTCCAAACTTCAATGAAAATATAGCTGAATCAGTTTTTAAAAAATACCAACACAAGAAGGAAAATAAAAAGTATGTAAAATGGTTTATAGAAAACAGTAATCTGCGTCTGTCAGAAGTAAAATAAATATTTAGCCGAAATTTAATTTAAAATTTTTCATTAAAAGGAGTACAGTAAATTCTCGATTATCCGGCATTCAAGTATCCGAAAAGCTCAACTAACTGGAAAAATTAGAAAATGAGTTTTTCTAAAAATTTTACATTCGCGCGCATCCGCGCCATTCCATTCACGCCGACAATTTATTTCTGGAATGCAACGTCCGCTCCATACGGAGGGGCGTAGAAGGGGAAAAAAAAAAAAAAAAAAAGCAATATACAGTTGACATACACAGTCTTGTTTATGGGTGTGGGGGGAGAATTTAAAAGCAAAAGTGAGAACCAAAAAAAAAAGTTCATCTATCACCGAAGAACAAGACCTGAAAACGAAATCGACAACCAAAAAAAAAAAAAGGAAAAGGAAAAGACTGGGAAAAAAAAAAAAAAATACTCATGGGGGTTACTTCAGATTGTGGTAAGCCTCTCTCTTTTCTCTTATTTATTTACTCTCCGATAACGGCAGATGTTGATTCCGATTACGTGATATCACGTGCGGGAGAATTGGAGGCGCGTGTATTGTGCAATAACCCTTGCCATTTTTTAAAAGATAATTAGGTTTGATATTCAGTCTAGGATTTGTTTATGATCACTTAAAAGAGTTTTATTATGCTTGCTGAGTAGAATATTTTTCAGTTTTATCGGCTACTTTTTTGTTTATATTTTTACAATCTATATATTTACGGTAAAAATTTGGTTACAGATCATACTTTTTTTTTTTATCATCAATGTTAAATTAAAATCTTCATATTATGTTTTGTAAATGCAATATTATGGAAGATACAGAAGTATTCTTAAAAATTATATTTAATGCACATTTGAAAATGACAAAAACAAATAATTTAGCCGAAAAAATCTTAAAGACTAACCCCCCCCCCCCATTTTTCCCGTCACACTCAACTATCCAGATTTTTCAAGTATCCGGAAATCGGCGTTTCCCGAGCATGCCGGTTAGTTAAGCTTTTACTGTATGTTAAAAAATTCATCATATAAATTTCAATATTTGGGGAGAAATATTTTAAAAAATTACGATATGCGTATTATAAGAAATATCTAAAAAAAGGGAACATCTAGGTATCATATAAAACATTTTAACTAAAATTAAAAACAAAAATACTATTTTGCTAAAACCTATTACAAGACTAAAAGGTTGCCAGGGTAAAATTTATTAAAAATTGTTGGACATTTCTATATATCATAAGAATTTATTTTATTCATGCACAATTAAGAACTTACTTCAGATGTATCAAACCCAGTCAAGTCCCATCTATGAGTAATGTCAGCTGAATATCTTTTCCACATTTCTAAAAATACAGCACCTGTGGAAGCAATACATACAATATAATTATTAAAAATTTCAGCATCACTGAAACATGATTTAGCAGAAAATCTTAACACAATAAGCCTAAAACATTAAATGACCACTGATATAGAAAAAAAAGCATGTTAGTAGGACTAAATTAAAAACTTCTAATACTAGTATATGAAAGCTCTGCATGTTTCAAAACCCACTAGAATTTCTGGTTTTTTTATATTACTGATACACCTGGTTCCACAGTTTCACAGAAAACTCAGAATATCATTTGATTATTATTTAACATACAAAACAAATAAAATTTAAAAACAAAATAGTTAAATGTATTTATTTTTTAAACCAAACTTACAATTACAAAAAACTGCTTTCTGTCCTACATAAGTCTTAATAGTACGGACAACTTTATTTTTTAATTCACTTGAGTAAATCTGTAGAATCATAGTAACAAGAATTTTGAAAACTTCGTAAAAATAGTAACTGATAAAAGATGATTAAAAAATGCATCAGGGTAAATTCTTGTTGTATACAATACAAAACTAAGTTAATAAATAATACGTAAAAGAAATTAGCATTAATAGAAATTAACATAAATAAATAAAATTATAAGTAACAATCGAGAAAAGGCATGATAACTAGAAAATGAAAAGTAAATTAACTAGAGTAGGTAAATATTATCCCCCCCCCACACACACACACAAAAGAAACATAATTTTTGTCTTTTTCCCTCCCTTTCTTCCAATAAATAAGCATGAAAAGGATCACATCACTTCTCTGATATATTTCTGACTTTTGGAGGAAATCTTGTCGACAATGGCTATTTTGAAAACTGACCCAACTTGAATTTTAGTAGTTCTAAATCTTACTACAGCCTCTTTTTTTTCAAAAAGTACAATTTAGTGCTTATACTGATAAATTAAGCACTAATCATATTTAACTAAGCACTAACTAATTATATTTCTGAAACTGGATATGATTGTATTGCAAATTTTCTAAACATCACTGTCATATATTTATCAAATTCAGATAATTCAATGAATTTAGCCAGCAAATTTTTAATTTTCAAACTGCTTTCCCTTAAAAACCACTTTAATATTGATGAATGCTGTCTTATGTTATAATTGATTAGGTTTAATCCAAAATTTTAAAGATTAAGCATAAACCACAAAGTTTCCACTGAAAGTTCTTGTTGCATATCATATTGATTGCATACAATGGTACGATTTGTCAGGTGACAGTTTGATACAGAAGCACACAAAAAAGCTGAAAACTTGAGAATGTTCAGGGAAAAACATAAAAAATGGCAGTTTTTTTCTTTCTACATTTCAACTAAATGTTAAGAAAGCTTCAAAGATTTAAAAAATGCATGGAGGAAAAGCATTAAAATAATTGCATAAACTGGAGAATTATTCACATATCAGATACAATTCAAAATTTTATTTTTAATGGATAAATTATTTAATTTTATAATAATTTTTATTAATATTTCTCTACTGTGAAAGTATGACACTTCAAAGATAAGAGAAAAACCAAAATTATCATACAATTAAAATATCTTACCCCATAGAGACATGAATATTGCAAAAAAGACAGTGGCTGCATTATCTACTAAGTACGTGACTTTTGCAGCTGTACAGGATTCCTTTAAAAACCAATAATGGCATTCTTTATCACATCTTGGGCACATGACAATATTACTGTTGCAAATTTCATTACTAAAATATAGAAGCAAAATAAGAATAAACAAGACAATTAACAGCTATAAAATTTTTTTAAAGTTTTAAATTCTCTTTTTATGATACTTTTGAAAACAACAAAAATGTCCTATTTTGTGCACGATGCAATCGCTCTTTGGGAAAAAAATTATAATTAACACCCTTTTCCTCTCAATTCCAAAATGTAATTTAGTATCAAAGCATGGACATTTTTTTATTATAGCATATTAAATTAATTATAATTATTACTAATATAATAGCCAAGATCTGTCTCTCACTGATCCGGTGACGCTCTGATGTCACCAACAATAAAATTTGCAACAAAGCACTGTGAGACGTTCAACAGCATTATTTCATTGTTAGACCACCTAAATTTCAGAAATTTTAAATTTAAAAAAGTAATTGCCATTCTAATTTCATATTTAATAGCTCTAAAATAGTGAAATAAAATTTGCTATCAATTGATATAAAATTTATCTCACTATGATCAATAGTTCCCGAGAAATTTTAAATTATATTAATCATATATTTCAAATTAATTTCCACTTTTTAATAGAAAGTAATAAATCACATCAGTGGTATATCATGCACATGATATAGTTTAGACGCCATGATGCATCTGATTATTTATTGCAATCATTATGATATAATTTGATAATATTTTTTGGCAACATTTGACAAGCAGAGAAGTGCTTTGTTTTGATTAGAATTTCGAAAAAGAAATTTTAACTTGCTTTTGACAAGCTGAGAATTTCATGGTTATTGAATTATGTACAAATTTTGTATACATAAAATATGAACATAACTATAATTTAATACTTATGACGGGTGATTTTCTAGTTCAAATATAGTATTCTTAACTTTTAAGAGTTGTTTGGCTCTAGCACTCTCTATTTCTTGAGCTGTTTTTCAAACTCTCCCAAAATTTTTAAAAAATAAGGGACTGCCCTTAAAAGCATTAAATTATGTATGAAATATTGAGCTAAATTTATTGAATGATAGTTTAGATTATATCATACTTAGTTTGAGAATAGGATTACAAAGAGATATGAAGTAATTTAAATGTTGTAAATACAAAAAG
Organism: Araneus ventricosus; assembly: GCA_013235015.1. Taxonomy (NCBI): domain Eukaryota; kingdom Metazoa; phylum Arthropoda; class Arachnida; order Araneae; family Araneidae; genus Araneus; species Araneus ventricosus. Next base: position 43,433 of record BGPR01011488.1, read on the forward strand.
ATACAGTAAAATACAAAAAGATAATGTCGATAACATATTTAGGAACTTACTAATTATTAATATTTTAAAATATATTATAAATTATGAGTTAGCTCATAAGATAAAATGCCACAAATTATTATTTTTTTGACCTGGTGTCAGTATTAATTACTTATCAGAAAAGTAGAAATATGCTTTTTATCAATACAGTTTGATCAGGAAATAAATCTAAAACTAAATTAAGAATTATCTTCAAAGCCCCATTTACAATAATACTTGCATATCTTTCACAATGATGATATCAGTAAACTAAAATATATAAAAAAATTCAGCATGAATTTGAATACTTACCTAGGAACATTGGTGTTAAGGGTAAGACATCCATAAATAAAACATAAAATGCCCACAATAGAAGCTGGAATCAGCATATATGTATAAAAACCTAACCAAGCAAAATAAAGTCCAATCTTAACTCCAAAATAATGCCTAAAAGATATAAATAGATCACATTAATAAGTGTGCAAATAAATGCAAACTTCATTAAAAATAAATAATTCAACTAATAACAATTAATGAGGTCAATTCATAGTCATATGATACATATCAAATGATCACACTGATTCAATTTCAAAATCTATTGTGAATTTTGTAGGAAGAAAAATGTTACATCATAGAACAGTGTAGATTAGGACTGGGCGATGTTCAAGTTTTAGCATCACGATGTATCGCCACTCTAACATCGCGATATTTCGATACATCGATGTTTCACACTTACTAATGCCTAATTTTGCATTCTTACACATTTGAGTGGTTGATAAAGGCATTTATATGCTTATAATAAACTCAATCCTTAGTTACCCAACAAATAAAGTTTAAAAAATATTATAAATTTGTCTAGTTATCAACAATAAATCGTATATTAAAAACAATTAATACGATCTTCTCTTGAACCAAACAAACGATGAACGGCAGGATTGATAATTATACCCTTGTACTTAAAACAACATCAGAGAATTTACACGATTGAGAAGGAAGCACGAGGCCACACGAAGTAATGCACGTTTCGAAGACTGAGAGATTCTACAACAGACAAAACACTTCGCTTTCTCAATTCTCGAGATGAGTTATTTTCATTCTCGGTCACATTGGGATTCATCGTGTCAACACGACGATTCGCTCTTCGCAACGTATGTCTCTGCTTGATGAGTCACGATGGAAGAAACATGGGGAAAGATACGTCACGGTAATCACTGATGATCGGGGAAATGCCTCGCGCTTGCGGTCATCGATGCGCGATAGGGAACAATTGCTCTTCGCGGTGCGTGTGGACATCGACGATGCATCGGGAAACATCGTACACATCGCGGGTAAATCGGAATTTCCGATGCTTCGGAAAAAACGACAATATAAACATCGGAACGGCGATGATTCAGTAACATCGATATTTTCTGATGCATCGAAAATCAGCACAGTCCTAGTGTAGATGTTATGTGTCGTGAAGATTGTCATGTGACTTTGACATTGCATGAATTGATGCCTTACCCTTTTCATATATGCACAGGATTCATTAACATCAATTCACTGACCCTTTGGGATCAGATAATTTCAAATCATCCATTATTGGATGACAATTTCAAATCATCCAATGCTACCGTTACGCTTGAAACAGATAGATTCTTAGAGAATCAAAATTTTTCATGAACCCCCATGTATTTATTTCATTATCTAGAAATAATAAAATGTCTTCAAAATAGTAAATGCCATAAAACTTATAATAAGAGATGGCTAGGAAAACTCAGTACCTCAAATAAAATGACACTGTAATCAAAGTCTTAAGCAGTTCTCAGATTAATGAGAAACAAAAGTGATGAAAATCTCAATGCCAATATTGATTATTTTGTGGCAAAATCAAATACTGCCAATATATAATTTGTAATATGCTTGAAGATGCCAATTGCATCAACCAAAAAATGCACAACCTGAACCACAGAATACTGATTAAGTGCATAAAATAACGCAATAATTGCTCTGTGGCGAGAGGGCGTTTTTTTTAAAGTTATTAATTGAAAGCACCACTAATTTTTAGCTAACTTAACCATTAACTTAATATTTAAATTAGTAACATTCTTGCACACATAATCTTTTTTTTATATATAGTTTGCAGAAAAAGAGACAAAATTTATCACGTAGAAAAAATTCATCACATATTGAAACATTTCATTTACTGTGGAAACATATCAGTAAAATAAAAAATGTCTTAGACAGAATAAGACATGGACATTAAAATGGTTATGGGCTATTCAAGGAATTTTTACTTTAAACTGATTAAGCATACAGTTGTGACCAAGAAATGAAAATGCAAACACATTGTAAAATAAATGCATTTTCTTAAAAGGAATTAACACCTTAGAACACAAACAAAACAAATATGTTTACTATACACTGTATACAATTAAAACCCATTTAACTTAGCTTATAAGTAGACAAATTCTTACAATATCCTTTTGAAATTGGGATTTTGGAATATAAAGTGAAAAGTGCTCCCCCCCTTTCACATAAATGCAAGACAAAATTTTCCTTTCAATCACCTATTGAGTTACTTATTCTTCTGTTTTCTCAGTAAAACATATTAATCCATCCATTACATATGTGAGGATACCAAAAGATGGCAGAGTAAAAGGATCAATGGTGTGATATAGTAATGCTTAATATTTCAATTTAAAGCAAAAAAATATTATTAAACATTTACTTTATCTCATCAAGAGGCTGTTTTTTGAAAAGACAAGCATATGAAGCCCAATTCTTTCGTAAAAACCACCGAGGATTTCCAGGCGAATCATCATTTAAATCTCCCTGAGCAGAAAAAAATATATGTAATTAAACTACAGCCACAAAAATGCAATTAATTTTTTATTGCTACATATAGATTGCAAAATACAATTATATTAATATTGCTATTTATAAATTGCAAAATACAATTATATAAATATTGCTACACATAGATTGCAAAATACAATTATATAAATATTGCTACATATCTTTAGAAAAATCTGTTAAATAAAAATTACTTCGTGTAATGGATAGGCAGCAGTATAAACACCATCAGCCAATAATTTCTTGATTCCTTAAATTCAAAAGAAATTATTTGGAGCAATTCAAAACAGAAATAAGTAGTATTAGTTAAAAACAAACAATGAATCAATTTTAGACTAGAACAAAGGATTTGTTAAAATTTAGATGCGCATAAAGTTTTTTAAAAAAATTAAAAAGTTAATAAAAAGAAATAAGATCAAAAATATTATTAAAATAATATTTTTTTTAAAACAAATTTAGAATAACTTAAAAACAAAGTTATAATAAAAATATACTAAGGGCTTTGATGTTACATATGCACTTTAGATCTGTAATTAATGTAACAATTTCAATTCTGAAAAAATTCATTCTTGTGTATCTAAGAAAACATACAGGGATGCTCATAAATTCCTGAGGATATGCAGTTAATAAAAACAGCAGATATAGATAAAGTAATCACAAACTGAAGTAAGCTGATAAAGTTATGGTTGGTGCATGCCTTTTTCCACTTCTCACATTGCAAATAAAATATCTGCAAAGTCCAATGAGAAATACTTACTAGATGCTATTCATAAGCACTGGTTTTAAAAAAAAATTAAGTTTTTATAAGTGCAGATACATTTTTTCTTTCTTTTACTTGGAGAAAAAAATGTTTCATTTTTTTCTGGGAAACTATAATCTTCAACAACTGTTACTTTAAATATTTATTGCCTCCAGAACTTTTTTTTATCCTCCACTAATAATAGGTAATCCAAGAAATTATAGTTTCTTATAGTCTGAAATAGAATTTCTTGAGTCAGTGAAAATACTAAGTTTATCAAAATTATAAAATTGCAATAAAAAGCTAATACTAAAAAGAAAAGTATTCACTAAATGCAATCTTTTTGAATTAAAGCTTACCAAATCCAGAAACATCTGTATGATTATCTGTGAAACTTTTTCGTTTTAAAATGAATTGGACAATTCTGGACCTTTGAGCTGGAGTAAAGAAATCTTCCTTTCTGTTAGGTATATCAAATCTGAAAATGGTAATAAATAAATAATAATTTAATAATTAAAAGCAAAGCATAATAATGAAAAATGTATTTTGATAAAAAAATTTAGGAAATGAAGGGATTTTTTAAACTTTAACCTTACAAAATAAAATTATAAATATAGGATTTTAATCCTGCAGTCAGTATATTTCCTATAACATAGGAAAAACATTTTTTTAGGATTTACACTTGGAAAAAAAAATATTCACAGTGAAACTTTCTTCCATGAGGTTAACATTACTAATAAATAGATAGATCGACTTTAATATATAGTATACTTCTCATAAAGTCTAAATAGCCAAAATTTTTCTTGTGGATTAATCACAAAACAATGTATAAATTATATTATTATGGTATATGTAAAAAATTATAGTGCAACTATTTAAGAAAAAATTAGTATATTTCCAAAATGAAACATGTTGAAGTTAAAGTAATTTACACTTTGGCAACCAAATTTTCAAAAGTTCCTGTCTTCTGAGATGAGAATATAGTAATTCCTAATTAATTCAAATGTGCTGGAACACGATATGACAAAGAAACAGCTGAATTGCACGTGTTTTAGTACGCCATGTGATTTTTAGAAAAGATTATATGTACATATATTATAATGCATGTTAGAGATCACCTTAATCTGCTTTGACTTTGATATTGCTTCTGGCTTGTTGGGAAAGGGCGTGGGGCATGAATACTTCCAACAGTAGTCAAAGCCAACATTGCAGTGCACCCTGAAATTGGTACCTTTCCCATATTGGCAATGTCCTCATGAAATGTTGGCCTGTCCTCATCTTGACCTGCCCACAATTATTGCGTGGGAAGAGAATTGAAGGGAGTCCAAAAAGTGGATCTTACATATCAAACAAATCCTTGAAATAAAAGCCAAGCATGTCCTCCAACC
>BGPR01011489.1:0-19118 GCA_013235015.1 Araneus ventricosus
AGAGTTCTATCTGAATTTATTTTTTGTCTAACAAAAAGGGGGAGGGGGTGAGTGAAGACTTTTCCCCAAATTAGGCGATTATAAAAATGTGGGGGGTTGTGTTAATTTTTATGTAAAAGACAGTTTTAAGTCCATTGAAGAACAGCACATTTGGCAAAAAATACATTACAGAATTACAAGGTAGAAAGTCCAAAAAAAAATGTTCCATCGAGCAAATGGAGTAAATAGAATTAGTTTATTGTTACATCAGTCGAGGGTTATAGATAGAATTAATTCAGTTTATTGAGAGATCAAAAACGCATATTCTTTCATTGTAATTACAAGATTTATGTAAAGAAGAAAAATATTTTTTTCTAATGAATATGAAAATTTACATCGTATAGTTTTCCAAAATTCAGTATGCTTCCAAACCCCTTAATTTAAAAACAGTCTGAGGTTAAAAAGTTGATTAATTCAACCGTGTTTCACTTCAGCATATGGCGAGTAATAAGACAAATAGCGCAGAGATAACAATAGGGCCAGCATCAGGAAACGTGATTTTGAGAAACTACTCTTAGCCATTTATTCTCAAGTTCAGCATTCTTGACCAGCGTTTCTATTCTACAAAAGGAATTAAAAACGTGTTACCGAGTTTAGTGAACAACTTTAAATCACTTCCGCACTATGATCACTGTGCACGGATTCATAAGGAAATGGGTAATAATAATCGAATTGATTTTTTTTTATTATTTATCACTATTCTGAACTGCAAAATTATTTAATAAACAATTTTGAAAATGCATATTCAGAGAAACTGTGTCATAGCAATAATAACATTTTTTTCTTGAAGCTAATTCTCTCAATTTTCAAGAAGAATCGCTTAAAATAACAAACAGCAAGCTTATAAAACATCAGAAGTTGATGTGAAAAGTTGCGAGTACGCATAATATACAATTTTCATTTTAAATAATTCAAGTAATTTATTCCATTTTCCAAACATAAACATCTGATCAATTACTAAATGAAATACACATTTTCTCCACCATAATAACTGCTCGTATAAAAACAAGAGAAATCAAAGCATATTTCGAATGAATACACAATTTTACGAATCAGATAAAAACAAAAATATCATTATCAGCTTTCGGACATAATATATTTTGTTTTCTACAATCAGGTAATGAGAGCTGAAACTTAAAACAAACAAAAATTTAACAAATAAATGCCACTAGATCATGAAGAGGCTTTTCTGTTCTAATGACAACAAGAACAATGTCCCGGAAGATGCTCACGAATCAGAAACACCTACAATTTAAGGCTTTTCCATTGTCTCGTAGAAGAATTTTTTTCCCTTCATTTAATACACAACGGTTATGATGTATATCTTTCAGCGATAAAATAAATCATTCTTATAAAAGGGACCGTGCCAAAAATTATAAAAAAGCAACATTTAACGCTAAGGTGGACAATTTTAAATATAATAAATAAAAAGCCTCCATCCAAGAATAATAAATCCAGGTGCTCAATCTATTTTGTGAATTTTATTAACCACCATTATTACAGATAATTTCCTAAAAAGGTTCCCCTTTTTTAAAAATATTTTCAAAATGCTTTCCTTTTAATTCACTGCTTTAAGTTTATGTGCTTACGTGCAGCAATTAATTCCCCTTAAAGTTCACTAAATAACGATACAAAAAAAATAGACTCGGGTTAAAACATCATCAGGCATTCTTATTACAAAGCGTAATATCACACATCAGCAAGCTAAAATGCGAGGCTAATGTATTCTTACACGTACGCATGTATAAAACTGAACATTTTGAAACAAATAAAGGATGGATACTCACGTTTCCTGCGCGAATCAAAACCTAGAAGCTAAACATTCCACCTGTAACTCGTCACCAGCATTCAAAACCTTTTTCCGTATCACAAAGATGTCAGTCGCAAACTGATCAGTTGTAAGAAGAAATTCCAATGTATCAAATCCAAACAAGCCACTAACTGTACGGAAGAAGGATTGCAATAAGAACACAACACACACAAGCAGCTAAAAAGTGGAGGCGAGTTAAAATCCTACGGTTATGCAATGGAGGTATCAACACATAAATCCGTCTACTTCGAAACAGACCTCAAGACGGCCGGCAGTAACAGTAGAAAGACAGGTGTGCCTATATGGCCACTACTGGAAGAAGTAGATTTGGAGTCGAAAGCACAAGAGGAAACGTCACCTAACTCCGCCTATTTCAGATTAGGGGCTTTCCTCTAGTTGAGATGAATACGATGCAAAACCGGACGGGTTTTGAAAAGCTGTTCCACCAACAACACTCGGGTCAGATACGCGACGCTCGGCTCTGGGAAGCCGCTGAAATCTTGGCGAAGACAGTGCGTCTAAAATGAGATTTTGCAATAAAAACTCCAAGAAGGGCGCTATTTATGCAACTGCTGCCCAAAGATAATCATTATAATAATAGCCCAGATCCTCCGGTAACGCTCTGACGTCACCAACAATAAAACTCGCGCCATGGCACTGCGAGACGTTAAACAGCATTATTTCATTGTTAGAGAACCTAAATTTCAGTCCTTTTAAATTTAAAAGAGTAATTGCCGTTCTAATTTCAAATTTAATAGCTCTAAATTAGTGAAATAAAATTTTCTATCGATTGATATAAAATTTATCTTGCCATGATCAATAGTTCCCGAGAAATTTTAAATTAAATTAATCCTATATTTCAAATTAATTTCCGTTTTTTAATAGAAAGTAGTAAATAACGTTAGTGGTATATCATGCGCGTGACATAGTTTGGACGCCAAATTGTATCTGAATGCAATCGTGGCGATGTTGTTTTCTTAATGATAATCATGATCAATGTTAAGCATTTCTCTCGCATATACAGTGGTACCTCCGAAAAGCGGACAGTCACGGGACCACAAGTTTTGTCCGTTTTTAGGAGGTGTCCGCTATTGGGGAGGACAAACTTTTTATAAAAAGTTTTTTCACTTCTGTTTGACATTTGATTGTAAATTACGGCTGCAATTTTAATTAAAAAGGAAAAATTAATTAGGTAAGAAAAGAATAACTATTTACTACTTTATCTTTTAATTGTGTGCTAATCCTTTTATCTTGCATTAAAGACCAAGCCCCCTAAAACAGGTTTCGCGCCTCTAAATTCCAAGAAATAAGGGGAGTTTTGGAAGAACAGGAAGAAAGAAAGGGTGCGGGGGGCAGAAGAATGCCATCGTGCACATTTTAGGGTCGAATTTCATTGTGTCAAGCACGGAAGGGAGGAGTCGGGAAAAGTTCGTTGTAAAGACGCATAAACATATATTTTTAGCTTGCTTGTTAGAATAATTTTGAAATGTTTGCCAAAATAATTGAAAGCTTTTCAAAAATACCTGTCCGCTATCCAGAGGGAATAACATGGATTGTCCTATATAGAAGGACCGGGACTCGTAAAAATGTCCGTTAATTAGAGGTGTCCGCTATTCGGGAGTGTCCGTTAAGGGAGGTACCACTGTATATATATTTAAACACGCCAAATTTGAAGGGAAATCTCTCGAATGAAGAGGCAATTTGCACCCGTCAAACCATGACGGATGATTTTCTAGTAATCTAATATTTAATAAACGCATGAAATATACTATATGCCACTTATCTAAATCATAACAAAACCAGAAAAATTTGTGTAGAACTTTCATCGATTCAACATTCATAAACAATGTGCTTTAACAGAAACTGAGTACACTACTTCAGAATTCGTTTTAAAAACTCTATCCACTGATGCCTTATTAATCGCTGTAGGTTTTGTAAAGCTGAGAAAAAGGATGCTGACAACAAAAATAATATATAAGATAATATCTAATAAACTGCAGAAAAGAAATCTATGAAGATTATATGTAGATTCTGAGAGTGAGTGAGAGAGTAGATTCTGAGTGAGAATTCATTTCAGTGAATTTTAAAATTTAATAGCAGTAAAGTCTGCATTAAATTTTAAAATTTAATGCAGACTTTTAATATGGTGCTCAATATAAAAAAATAATTCCTTAATTATTGTTGCTTAATTCAAACATTACTTTCCAGAATTAGCAAGATTGTGGGTTTCATAATCTGAATCTAAATACTATGGGGAATAAAAATAATGAAAATTTTCAAATTTATCTAACAAAACTGATAATTCGACAAACAAATTTTTAAAATTAGAAAATATTTTGAGGGTCGAAGTAAATGGGGGAAATTAGGAACAGTGAACTTTTTACAAGAGTACAAAATTACCCATTTACTAAGAACAGAAAACAAATTATACCTAAAGTATTACTATAATAGTAAAGTAATAAATACTACAATAACAAATTATTCACTCCAAGGATTAGTCCCTCGTCCTCTCATTCTTTTAACGCGAGGGTATCATATAGTGCAATTTATACACTAACTGCAATGGATTTACTTTATCAGTTCTAAACCAAACAGTTTTCTACTAAGCTATGACGCAAACCAAACAATTTTCTATTAAGCTATGACGCAAACCAAACAATTTTCTATTAAGCTATGACGCAAACCAAACAATTTTCTATTAAACTATGACGTAAACCGAACAGTTTTCTATTAAGCTATGAAGTAAACCAAACAGTTTTCTATTAAGCTATGACGAGTCGTCACAGTACTTGCAGTTAAATGGCATGTAGCTGACATTTACCTCGTAGTAGTGTCGCCGTGTCAACCGAATTCTTTTGAAAGAAATGAAACGCAAATTTTATAACTACTGAAATGTGTTATTGGCATTAAAAAAATGTACTTAAAAGTGGCATAAAATTACAATACGTAAGTGAAGCCACTATTTCAAATTGCAGAAAACCTGCGAATAAGTATCAAATATTTTTTTTAAAAAAAATCATTACTAGTTATTTTTATTTAAAAGAATTAAAAATATTATTGGTGAAAATTAGGTTGTGAAATGAACCAGCGGGAGTGGTCTCCCCTAAACTTTCTCGTATACTCCTAACAATGTGGAGAAAAAATAAGCTAAAAGGCAGCAAAACGAACAAGCGTCCCTAACGCAGTTGAGAAAAAAAGCTTGGGAATCGGAAGCTTGGAGGCGAAAGGCGTGGGTAGAAGCGGAAAGGATTAGCGCAAGTGAATCGCGCAATTACTCAATAACGACCTCGCGTCATTGTGTGATGAGAAAAGACAAATAGGCAATTTCAACACCTTCTTTTTGACTGATTGAAACGAAATTTGGGTACGGGTCTACAATTATTGTTAGCAGGCCTCATACCAATTTTTATTTATCAAAGCTTTAGGGTTTACGAGTTATAATGTTTAGAAGTATGTGTTTATACAGACCGACAGTCAACCCTTTGACGGATTTGGCCCAAAATTTTAGAAGGACCTACATTCCTGATGATAAAACTCTGTACCAAATTTTATCTATCTATCTATTCAAGTTTTTGAGTTATAGTGTTCGCATGAATGCGGGCAGAGAGACAGACTTCCCGCAGAAGGATTTTGTCCAAAATTTGATAGAGACCTACAAATTATTTGTAAAGGTCGCATACCAAATTTCATCTCCGTAGCTCTAATAGTTTTCGAGTTATCGTGTTCACAGACAGACAGAATTCCAAAGTTGTGTTTTTCGGACTCAGGGAGGTCTAAAACGTGGAGATACGTCAATATCCTGAGTACTAATTTTTTGACGATTACAATACTTTCTCTTTGTATACTTCGCATACGAGAAAGTAAAAATGTGTCATCATAGATATATACAGACCGTAAAACGAATTTAAGGCATTTCTCAACCTGAAATTTAAAAAAACCCACGCAATTCCGAGGAGAAGAAGAAATCAATAAAACTTCTTTTTCCAGAGCGATACCTTATACTCAAAAACAAAATTTAAAATATATTAGGTAAAACAATCTGAACAAAAAAAAAGTCATCTGAACAGTAAATTATACAGCAAAAAGTAATTTTTTAAATAAATGATTCGTATACGGTACGAAAATATATGGAAACACATCTATGAATTAAAATATTTTCAATGCAATCACATAAAATGAAGAAATAAAACCTCACTTTCAGAATGGAAACGAAATTGATTTTCCACCATTCTAATAACTCAGTCTAGGAGTATTTATTTTGTTCCAAGTTTAAGAAGAAAGGGTCGTTGCCCTTTCTTATTTTGTAACTTCATCAATTGCAGCATATAAAGTTTCACTAAAGTTTAGAATAAAGCTTTATTTTTTGATAATACGAGAAGAATGATCAATTTAACGAAAATTAGTTTAGAACTGAATTGGAAAGGAGAAAAAAAAATGCATTCTATGACTTTTCTTAATTCACGAGTTGCTGATTTTTTCATTAAAACTATACAACAATGAAAATGAAGTCGAAAATTAAAACAATTAATATGGATATTAATTACAGAAGGAAGGTAATGAAACTAATATTACTCGTAAAATTCAAAATAATCATTTTCCCAATAAAGTTCAAATTTGGCGATTAAAATGGAATATATAAATGATTTTTGAGAAACAATGTATAAAATTACCAAGCAGAATACATATCACAAAACCCCCCTTGAATAACAACGAACTGCAAATAATGGAATTTTATGCTCGATGCCAAACAAAAACTGATCTTCCAATTAAAAATAAAAGTAATGGGCATAATTATCAACTGTGTCTTCAAGTGATTCCTTCCAATCAAAGAAGTAATATCAAAACTTTGAAAATACGAAGTGCGCATAAAATGTTACAAAGTTAAATAAAAAAAAAAACACTGTGGTTGTTTAAGATGTATCTTCATAAATGTAAATAATATTTTAGTAAATAGTTTTTTTTGGTCAATAAATTATTTTAAATGCTCATGAGACCCAATTTATCCCAGAAACCAGATGATCATGTTTAATTTTGAAAATCCTTGTTAAAGTCAAGGATTACATGTATGTATTAAAAAAAGTACATAAAGTTTTCATAAAATATTTAACAAAAACTCAATTGTATTACATAAAATTCAAAATAACTTAGATAGCTTAGCTTTTATTTATAATTAAGTAAAAAACAATTACAAATGAAAGCTATCTTACTAAAATATATACTTTTCTTTTGCAGAACTGAAAACGAACGATTAAATTAAATTTCTATTCCGTTTCTTTCATAAAAGTTCTAAATATTTTTTTTTTAAATACGGACTTTAAGATTTACTTTGTATACATTCGAGTTCGCTTCTTTTAAAAATAGAATATACGATATTTATTGTCATTTTATTTAATGAAGAAAGGATAAAAACAGAAAAATTCAATCATCTAAACATTTAAATTTAATTTAATGCATCTTAAGAAGTATAGTTCAAAAATTAATATATTCAAAAAAGAAGAAAAGGGTACAAAAAAAAAGGAGTCCCATTAAAAAGAAAAATTAAAATCAACGGCCAAAAAATTATCACTATCAAAATGCACTAAAAATTCTCAAGAAAACTTCATTACATGGCTATAAAAATGTTAAAAAATTACTTATAACATCTTAAAACGTAAAGTGAAGATTAAGGTTACCGAACACTTCATAATTCCAAATAAAAATTGCGAAGAACCTATGCAACTTCTGATAATGCAATCCAAATCAAATTTGGCCTCTATAACTTAATTAGTAAAAGCTCTTCAAATAATTAACCTTATTATGAAAGAAAAAAATCATTATGTTTGCTCTACTACTTAAGAAGGAGAAAAAGAATCACTTACTAAGAAATTAGATTACCAAAGGTTTCAAGAAAATACTAATCAAGAATTTTCGCTAAAATTTAAATAAGCCAAATCAGGTTACTTCTGAGAATTTCAAGAAGCAAAATCATTAATTTGAAGTTCAAAAGCAACACGACAAAATGCAAGCTACACTCACAGTTTATAATTATTTTATCGTTTGGTTTATCAAATGGAATTTTAAGTGATACAACACTGAAAAAATTGTGACTGTTAAAAATCGTGCAATTCCCCAACTTCTTATGGACGAGTGTTCTGTTTTGTTTATTTACATTAAAATGCGGTAACTACGTAATTCCTGTGTAATGCTAAGTCAATGGAATCTTCAAAGCGGAAGTCCCTCCGTGTAAACAATGGTTTTATTTTCAAATTTAACTGATGGCGAACTATCACGTTTTGGGATACTTTTGAACATATTAAATTCAAGTCGAAAATGAAATGGGAAAATAGCGTCTGCAAAGACATGCTATCTATTTTGGTTGTTTGTTGCATTACAAAAACTTAATTTTTTTACAAGTAATCGAGTCATTTATGTGGTGCATCGATTATTACGTGTACATCGATTTTTTTAAACACTTTTATCTAACTTGACTTCTTCCATGTTTGTATATAGAGAATTTTGAAATCGACTTTTCATTCATTATCTTTCAAATTTTGAACTCCTCGATAGCAATGTAACTACTTTAATATATTCAGAACTTAAATATCAGTTACTCAATTAATATAATTAAATTGTGATTTCATACGAGTGGCGAGCAAATTAGAAAGAAAAATTATTTCAAGACTCTATGATATTTATAATAATGAATGATAAATTAAAAAGTAGAAAATTACTAAAAATTTAAGTACACTAATAGAAGTGCGTTTTAAAAAAGGTTTTAATTAAATTTATTTAATTAAAATTGGGCGCAAGTCATTTTAGAATTATGGTAAAACCAAATTGTACGGTACATCTCTCGCCAAGCTGGCGCCAAATCATGAAAAACTCGTCAAACGTCCGCCATATTACAGTCCGCCATTGGCTTACCACATTTAGCGATTTTTCGCCCAAGAAAATCCAAATTTGGCGTCGTACCGTACACTTTGGTTGAGCCAAAATGATAATGACAAATCAAAATTGCTTCAATTGTCTGCAATGAAAACCTGTTTCTTTCAGAGTTTAGGGAGAAAACGAGACAAATAGTAATACGGGACTGAGTAGTGAAATACGGTGACAATTTCGTATACTACACGGGACGTATGGCAACCCTACTATAAGGAAACAGAACGAATCAACACAATATACGTCATGAACTTCATATTTTGTGAATCGGTGATTAGAATCACAAAAAAAGAACACTTGATTTAAAAATCAACTAAACCTTCATTAGGACGTAACAACTAAATCTGAAAAATATTCCATAATTGAAATTACATAGCATTAAACAGAATAACTTTATCAAAGCCAGTAAATGGAATAAGACTCAAATCGACCAGGGCAATATAAGTTCTTATTTGTGACGTCAGATATCAGTCATCTACCGGGTGCGTCATAAATTCGGGCCAACATCAAAAATTCATAATAAAAGAGTAATGCCCGGAAAAAATTTCGGTTTTCGCGAATATGATCAGAGGGACATTGGATTTTTTTTCCATGTATAAAAAAAAATTATTCCTAAATTCAGTATCCCATTCAATGAAATAGGGCTTTTTTGCGCATTCAGTTCTTTCTGCGTGCGAAACTTTCGCAATGCAATAAATGTGGATTCATCATTCTTGTAGAAAAGTTGAACCGCCAACGCTCGATCTGGTAACGATAGCATGCTGTCGGGATCGAACGACGAATCCATTTCTAGCCAGGTGTTTATTGCTAGCCTCATTTGCATAAAACGTCTCAGTATGTCGTGTGAGCGCCCTCTTTCGGTTACCTTTCGAATCATTTTTTTTATACATGGGGAAAAAATCCAAGATCCCTCTGATCATATTCGCGCAAACCGAAATTATTTCCGAGCATTACTTCTTTTATTGTGAACTAGCAAACTCAACAAAATGGGAAAAAATTGCCCACAATGACACGAAAAAGTTTTGAAAAAATCAAAACAAAAGATACACATTATTGATTTTCAACAACGACACGAATGTAATGACGTCACCGGAAGCAATCGGATTGTAGAAAGCATATTACGTCACCTCCTGCGAGGAAGGTCACCACCAGCCAATGAAACTGCAAAAATGCATTCTTTTTCGTCCGGAGAAACTCTCGCTGTCAAATCTCGCTAGCAAAAAAACTGTTTGAACTGATCAGGGAAAAATTAATTTTAGAAAAACGGAATAAGATATTTTAATCGTTCATGTTTTGAATCCGACTGAAACATTCCAGTTATAAGCTGAAAAAAAATGAAAATTATAGAGTTGTTAGAACGTCAGATACGAGAATTTGAAAAAAATCTTTATCAAAAATTACCATAAAAGTGACTATTATTTAAAAATTTCTCAAAATTCAATAAATTACGTTTAAAATTCAAAACAAACTTCACTAGAACGAAAATTGTTTGTTCTATCCGATGGTGCATTGATTGT
Organism: Araneus ventricosus; assembly: GCA_013235015.1. Taxonomy (NCBI): domain Eukaryota; kingdom Metazoa; phylum Arthropoda; class Arachnida; order Araneae; family Araneidae; genus Araneus; species Araneus ventricosus. Next base: position 10,285 of record BGPR01011489.1, read on the forward strand.
TTTCAACTATCATTAGATCAAAAGATACTACAGCCGTAAACGTCCCGAAAATGACCCAAAACATTAAATAAAGAATTTTCTAGGTTGAATTTTAAAATTCCGGCTTCGAGGTGCATTGAGTCACCATTAGACTACCTGTGTGCCAAATTTCAAGGCTGTGAGTGTGATAGATTCGTCTGGACATCGGACTCACGCACACACACAAACATTGCCTTTTATAAGTATACATTTTTGAAGTTTGCACGGATTTATGACACACAAGGTATTAAAAAAAAGAAGACAGGAAAATTTATATCGCAACAAAATTCAGATAAAAAATCAACATAAAGACAGATCAGCTGAATTTAATAGCCACATTTCCAATTAAAGCTGTTTGTCCTGCATGACGAGGGCACGATGGGCTCGTAGCACCCGAATTTTTCTACCCTTCACGTGACCTCCTACTGCGCCCAGTGACTGTCGTAATGTAAACGCGGTTTTACGCTGGGCTGCGGAATCTTTCACTTTTCTTCTTGCCAGATGGACAGTGGATTCCACAATTAAATAAACCCGGATGGCTCTAGTAGCGCCACCTACCATACAAAGGAGAAGGCAGTGAATTGTAACCGCTACAATTTCTTAAAACGATTCTTTACATTCAGAATCACTAAATCGGAAATCACCTGAATAATTATGCAATACATAATCGAGCGCCGGCATTTTTCAACGAGAGGAACAATAAGGAAACGTTTAAGAATTTAAATGAAAAGAATTGCAATTTTAGAAATGGTTACGAAACAGACGCATATTGTATTAAAAACGAACAGAAATCGATGCAACACATTTTTTTCGGAAATCAGAGTGCTCATTTATCATTGCCTTAACAGAAAATAACACAATATTTGAGATATTGAATTCACTCCTGAATAATTTATCAACCACATCTACAATTCCATTTTATGGATTTTTCAGAACTTGAAAGCTCGCACGTGCAAAAGACATGTTATGTACACAGGAACGTAATTCTTGAAAGTTTTAATAAATTCAGAGAAATTATCTGCGGCCCCGCTTAAAGATTTAATAAAATGGATTGAATGACAATCAATCTCATCCCTCGCAGCAATTAGAATTTCTAATTATTGTTCGGTGCAGCGGAACATTATCGAATTATCACGCACTATCGTGTAATTTAATTTGGGGTCTTTAATCGGATACTCAAAGTTTTGTGGTTGAAAATCCTCAACCGTCAACAAGGAGACATACAAAACGACGAATGATTAAATAAATAAAACATGAAAGTGAATTGTGATAATTAAAATTTGATCCATTTGAACCTAGGCGTAAATCCTTTTCGACAAGAGCAGGTGTTTATCTAAATTAAATAAATAACGCATAGTAAGTTCCAAGTTGGAAAACCAGAACTGTTTTCTTACCTTCAGGATTTTCGAAATTATGCGTTGCTTTTCAGTGGCGAATCTAGGATTCGGATCTTGGGGGGGGGAAGGCTGAGGTCATCAAAATTTTGTATCGTCGTGACGAAAGTCAAACCTCATGGCTTATGTAAACCAGAACACTTTAACCTTATAGATAACATATAACATTTAATCATAAAGAACACTACAATACTTTCGATAATTTAATAAAAAATACAATGAAATAACTAGATAAAAAAATGTTTTCGACAGCGTCAACACTACAAGTACAAGTGGAATGACTAGAAAAGTAGGAAAATTTTCGAGCCTGTCAAGCCAGAAAACAATGTTGTCACGATTTTATTATTTTTTTAATGAAAATTAAGAACAAACAGTTGTGATTTTAAATAAAATCAAGAATTTTGGTTTAGCTCTGGGGTGGCTGCAGCCCGCTATGGCCCCCCCCCCCCCCCAGATTCGCCACTGTTGCTTTTAAACATAGAATATGATTATGGATGGATCAACCAACTGCAAGTGTCACGGAAAGGTCACAAAATAGCTCCTGTTACCATGGTAAAAATGTTAAAAGTAAATGAATATAATAGAATGTTTATTATACAGTATACTCCGCATAATGTGATCACTTCGAGACTTACGAATTTTGATAACATTAACCGATTGATAATAATAACCGAATTGGGTAAAATCAACTATATTTGTATCACATCAAGGGAAAAGAAACAAAATGGAAAAGAAAAAAACACTTACCTCAGGGCTATCTGTAATTTATTTCAAAAATAGCAATTAAAAAAATTCATTAATTGTTGCTTGACGACAATTATTCCTTAACATTTCATTTATATTGCTCATACTCGTACTGTGTTTTTTTTTTTTTTTAACTTGTTGAACGATGCTGCTCGCCGCGTTTCAAAATATCAAGAGCTTGCATCATTTCGGCGTTCGTTGGAGGGTTTTCTTCAAGACATTCGTCCCCGTCAGAATTATCAACTTTTACTGCTTGGTCTTGCTCACAAACAGCTTGGCAAATTTCCAAGTCTGTTAGTGTGACAGCTACTGGAATATCCTCGTCAATGGACATCCATTCTTCATACTCTTCCTTTTGCATACCTTCAGGAAGTTCAATGACAATTACCGACGATCACGTCCCTGTCCCCTAAATGGACGACCTTCAAAGAGAGGTCATGAAAAATAAATCACGAAATTCTTGGGATGTGTGGGGGAAAGTGGCCCCCAGATGTTTCCTTACAAATCGATCGAGAAATTCTACGAACGGCAATCGCTAACGCTGGTTAAAAATGAGGGATGAATCAATTCTCTACTTCAAAATTGGTAACATTAAACGATGTAGTGATCACACTAAACGAAGAATTTTGCATACATTTGAATACGTTGGTTCGGCGCCAGAGGTTTTTGATAATATAAAGCGAATGATAACATTAACTGCGATCACATTAAGCAGAATCTACTGTAATTATGTTCAGTAAACCGTATGAGTACCCTTCACAAACATAGAAAATTTCAGTGTCGGTTTCAGCCGACATTTCTAGAGAGCTGTTTTGTTGAATAGTTCAGCCATTTCTCCTCAGCTTATGAAGAAGTTACAACATAAGACAAAGAAAGGGAAACTTTTGGTAGCATTTTCATTTATAATATTAAGCACTGGGATCATATACGAACTCTGTAACAGTTGTCTGCCCCCCAAAAATATACTGATTTTCTTTAAACAATTTTGAAATTTAAAAAAAAAACACACAGGTAAGGTAAACAAAACAGTTATTGACACACTAATCTTTAATATTTAAAAACTAACTTTCATGTCAATGCTCAGTTTTACCTAACCTATCCTTAAGGCGAACAATTAAAAATAAATTAAATAAGAATGAAGGAATGTCAATAAATGTGGTGTCAATTACTCACCAAGAAAATGTCAATAACCAATTTTGGGGCACAATTTATTCTCAGTATATTTCAAAATACTTTCCAGGGATAATTCTTTATGGAACCCTTTATAGAACTTAAAGTAGAGTAATTCACGAAAAGTTACAATGAATCACAACTTGATTGAACTATTTTTACTGTTTTTCCATGAATTAATTGCATAAATAGTGTCTTAAGTCAATAACCTGCTTTATTTTCCCTAATTAAAAAGAAAATCAACACATAGAAAGAGTATTGATTGCATATTAAAGCAAACATTTCGAAATATCTACAAAGAGATCTGGCAACAATACTTCATCTAAATCGAATTCATTCACCACTGCATCAAACAGAAGAAATCAGGAGTCGGCCATTTTTTCTTGAAATGAATAACACGCTGGAAAAGTGTGAACAAAAATTTCTCCAAGCATTTTAAGAATTACGCTATGGTATTACAAGTTAGAAGAATTTTGACAGCGTTAAGCACTGAAATCATAAGAAATCTGTAACTGTTGTCTACCAAAAAGAAAAAGGATGAAATGGATAGAAAGCAAGTAATTAAAAAGAAAATCAATACTTAAAAATAGTGTTGACTGCACATTAAAGCAAGCATTTTAAAATACCTACAAAGAGATCTGGCAACATTACTTCATCTAAATCGAATTCATTCACCACTGCATCGAACCGAAGAAATCAAGAGTCGGCCATTTTTTCTTGAAATGAATAACACGCTGGAAAAGTGTGAACAAAAATTCTTCCAAGCATCTTAAGAATTACGCTATGTTATTACAAGTTATAAGAATTTTGACAACGTTAAGCACTGGGATCATAAGAAATCTGTGACTGTTGTCTACCAAAAAGAAAAAGGGTGAAATGGATAGAAAGCAAGTAATTAAAAAGAATATCAATACTTAGAAATAGTGTTGACTGCACATTAAAGCAAGCATTTTAAAATACCTACAAAGAGATCTGGCAACAATACTTCATCTAAATCGAATCCATTCACCACTGCATCGAACCGAAGAAATCAAGAGTCGGCCATTTTTTCTTGTATTAATGAATAACACGCTGGAAAAGTGTGACCAAAAATTCCTCCAAGCATCTTAAGAATTACGCTATCTTATTACAAGTTATAAGAATTTTGACAGTCCTAGAGGAATAAAAGGGAAAGAAACGAAAAACCAATGCAATTTCCCTCCCTCTCTTCGGCGGCTGTTTTAATTGGATACCTCGCGATACTTCCTTTGGTATCGGGTTACCCGAGGGAGAAATACTTACCATGACATAAATTCTCGCGAACAAGCAGGGGCAAAATGGAATAATAAGGCAAGAAATAAAAGCGACGCTGCGAGAGAGTATCTCCGCGGAGACACCATGAAAATAGAAATTCATACTTATTAGAAGGAATGAAAAAAAGGTGTATATCCATTCAGGCGGAATTTGGAACTTCAGACACGATCGATCATAATCCTTCTCGCCAACAAAAACAGGAGAAAATAAATAATTTATCGATGGAGGGTCCACAGTAAAACGTAAATGTCATGAGAAAGATTTTCTGAATTTCGTGGAATAATCGTTCTCGTTTTTCATTTCGGCGCCATCTTTTCCTTTTCATGACATGGCACACACACACACAAAATTGAGATGTACCTGTTCTTTTTGGTAAACTTTTCTTTTCATTCAAATATGTTATTTAGAAAGGTGAAAATTTCTGACCCAATGATTTTGGACCCATTAGATGTTGAAAAATAAACCAGTCGAGTAAAACTAAATAATAGTAATTTACTCCACGGTTCGTAGTTCTCTTTATCTCAAACAGTAAAAATTCAAATCTTATTTTCAAATTTATAAGGCGACCAGTATACAGTCGAATAACATAATATACGACTTTTGCTTGCTACAAATGTTAATCTCTTGACCATTATTTGTCAATCTGGTATACATAAAACTTTCTGAAAGTGAAAAAGAATCAGCCGTGGCTTTTGTTTCTGTAAAGTTGTAACTGTAATAAAACAATGCAAATGAAATAAAACTATGAACTTTCATAGTGCGAAGTATCATATTAAAAAACAATATTAAAAGAAATTGAAACTGAATAAGGCAATTTTCAGGTTATCGAGTGGGAACACACATTTGTGTAGGACATATGTTTTGCTTATGCAGATGTTTTACTATGTCATGGACAATCTATGATCATTTTAAAATCCCAAAATTATGATAAAAAAAAACAAGATGGGGTATTTACATCCATAAGATTGTTTTAAAAATATGAAATCTCAGGTCAAGTGGTCACTAAACAAACCAACGAATCTTTGTCTTCGCAAGTTACCTATCTATGAACCAAGAAAACAATATTGCATAGCTACCTCTTTCCCAATTCTATAGTTCTTACGGTTAAAAACACATCTAAACAAAACTGTACAATTTAAAAAAGCAGCACATTTCCAAACGTAAATGAAACCTTTCTCAGATTGTAATTGACTCAATGTCTAATCCGATCGCTCAATGGATGCGACAGAAAATTTTATAATAATTTTATTTTAAAAAATGACGGAAGGCTGTCTTTTTCAAACAGCCACTGATGTTAAAGGCGTAGGACTACTTGACTCCCGTGACTCTTTTGCGTTTTTCAATTTTTTTTTTTTTTTTTTGTAACTTCTGTTGTTGACATTAGTTATGTTTTGAACATATGTAGTTACCGAGATATGGAGGATCGCGTCACCAATTCATGCGTAATTTTGCCCAACTTTGCGACTCACCAGTCGCTGAACTACAATTCTAATTTTCAATTTCTTTTTGGTAACTTCTGTTGTTACCCTTTATCTCTAAAATAAGACATTAGTTATGTTTTTAACATATGTAGTTACCGAGACATAGAGGGTGTCCCATACAAAGTTTTTTGTGGAGTTTTGGCGTGTGAATCCAATTCCTTCCTTAGACGCCAATGGGAGGAACGTAGTCCTACGTTAAAAAACTGTCAAGGCATGCCATAATTGTAGCGTTTATTGGATATTTCTATATTGACAAAAATTTTCCGCCTATACAAACACCATCGACTTCACTGCATGTTTTCACACGATAAAAATACCACAAACCAATTTTTATTAAAGAAAATGTGTAATAAATGTGTGCATAGTTGAACCCTAGGATCATGCAAGTTTATGTTTTGAAAACCCAAAGTATGAAGGAAATTTTTGGCCCCCGGCACTAATAACGACCACACTCGCGCATCCGCCATAAAGAGCATTACACGAAAAAGGACAGCCTAATACCTAGGTTTGACTACATAACCAAGGAATTTGATTACATTAAAAAAAATCTGCGTTCCCACCAAATTACCTTAGGAATGAAGAAGATGAAAAAAATAAGATTCTGCATGTGGTGCCAACCAGTCACAAAGCTAGCTATAAAGAATATTTTTTCAGTTACAAATGCTCAATCAATTACAGAATCTAGCATTTCGGAATTCCAGCTCCATTTTAAGCGCAATTCTTAAAGCTGAAACGACAACAGCCAAGCTTCTTGACATGCAACTTTCACATTTTGATGGCAAAGAGCGAGAAGAAGTTTGAAGATGTGGCACATCCTATACCTTTTACAAACCTAAATCTGGTTGCATGACATAACTAGATGACTCATTCCAAATATTTGGATCTCAATTTACGTAAGCGGTTCATGAATGTCACCAGAACACCAGTCAGCAAATACTCGATAGCACGCAAAAGGGAAATGGTACAGAATCAACACGAAAGCAACATGTTGATGATCATTTTAAAGGAGAAGGGGGGAAATCGAATTCCAAAAGATCTAAACAGTAAACTGGATGTATGCTTATAAAAGGCAATGTTTTTGTGTGTGTGTGCGAGCGATCTCCAGACGAATTTATCGCACTCTTATCTATCTTAGACGAATTTATCGCATGAAATTTGGCACACAGGTAGTCGTAAAAGTGACTTACTGCACCTCGAAGCCCGAATTTTAAAATTTAATCTAGAAATTTTTTTATTTAATGTTTTGTGCTTTTTTGGGTGATTTTTGAAACATTTTTGTCCATACTATCGTTTCTGATTTTAGTTCGAAAAACATTTATACACCATCGGGATAGAACAAACAATTTTCTTTCGAATGAAATTTGTTTTGAGCTTCAAACGTTATTTACTGAATTTTGAGAAATTTTTTTAAAAATAATCAAATTTGCCATCGAAATTTTATTTTTGTTTTTAAATTTGCTGCATCCGACGTTCTAATATCACTATTATTTTCATTTTTTTTTGTTTTTTCAGTTTATAAATGGAACGGTTCTGACGGATTTAAAACAAGAACGGTTAAAATATCTTTTCCCGTTTTTTTTAAGTAATTTTTTCCTGATCAGTTGAAAGATATTTTTCTCTAGCGAGCTTCCTCCCGTGACACTTTTCCGGAACGCTGCTGGCTGACGGTGCAAAGAGCAGGTGACGTCATAACCTTCAATTGAATGACTTTGATTATTATTTTCGGCAGTATCTTAACGTGTTTATTTGTCTCGCATATTTCGCTTGCTGTATAATAATGACTTTCACGTTCCAATTTTTTAATATTGGTTTGGATTAACGAACTCTGTACTGTTTTTCGACAGTTAAAATGTCATTATCGCGAAAAAAAAATAAGCGGGAAATCAATATTGCGTATCTTTTGTCTTGATTTTGTTTTCAAAACTTTTTCATGTCATTGTGGGCGTTTTTTTTTGTTGTTGTTGTTGTTGAAGTCCTGATTCCAAGGGCAAAGCCGTGTGCGTACTGCTAGTTTGGAATAAACAAAGGTATTCCAAATGAGCTGTAGACAAACACGAAGTTGAGAATGATTTTTACAAAGAAACTTGATAATTTTGCTACCAAAGAATGACAATTTTTTACCAACATCTAGCGTGTATTATTCCGAGACTCATATTGATTTCTATTTTCTTTCACTAACTATTAATGCATATTCCCTATTTTTCGCAATTCACTCCACTTTTCCTTGCTTTTCTCTTACTAGGCAGCGGCAAGCGAATAAAACTGGTAAAAAGAAAAACAAGGAATATGCTTCACGTCTAAAAGGAGGAATCCAACCATTTCACGGAGGAATCCAACCATTTCACGGGAATTGGTTCTTATGTAACCTTAAGAAAAGAAACGTATTACGCATTTTCCTTTAATCCTATATAGAATTTCAAAAATATTGCCAAAAGACTTTTGTACAGAAGAAATATTTGGTAAGGATTATAACATATCAGTATCGAAATATAATACAGGACGTGAATATCACGGGTGAAAAGAAATACGAATATACGTCCAGACTTAGAGGTACAGTTAAAAAAAAACACCTAATAAATATAAGAAAACAAACTTTTTACTTTCTCATATACGAAGTATACAAAGAGAAAGTATTGTAACCAGCAAAAAATAAGAACTCGAAATTTTGAAGAATCTCCACGTTTTAGACCTCCCCGAGTCCGAAAAACACAATTTTGGAATTATGTCTGTCTGT
>BGPR01011489.1:19218-33905 GCA_013235015.1 Araneus ventricosus
TGTCTGTCTGTAAAGTATTGTAATAAGCAAAAAATTAGAACTCGAAATTTTGAAGAATCTCCACAATTTAGACCTCCCCGAGTCCGAAAAACACAATTTTGGAATTATGTTTGGCTGCCACTCTGTGAATACGATAACTAAAAAACGGCTAGAACTAGAACGATGAAGATTGGTATGTGATCTTTACACATAATTTGTAGGTTTCTATCAAATGTTGGACGAAATCGGTCCACGGGAAGACTGTCTGTCTGCCCGCGGTCATGTGAACTCTATAACACAAAAACTTGAACAGCTAGATGGATAAAATTTGGTACACAGTTTTGTCTTCAGAATTGTAGGTCCGTATCAAATTTTGGGCCAAATCTGGGGGATAAAAAAAAATGGATCAATTTACACCATTGCAGTCACATAACATTAGACTACAAACACTGTAACGAGATAATATAGCAGAGGGATCGTAAAACACACATAAATAGATGCCCCTCTTAGCTCTAGTGACGCAAAGACAAAGCTCATCGCTTTAAATAAAAAGAACAACAAAAAGAAAAATCATTAACGAAGAAAACGACATTTTGTAATTCGAGAGTCGGCCCCCGCGCTCTGCGAACACCTCAACTCCCATTGGATGGAAATCTAAATAAATAAAAAAGATTAAAAACAGGAAATAGCGTCACGGTAAGGAAGAAGGTAAGAAGGGGGGGGGGGGGACACTCGGACTTACGCGAGAGACGTCCAAGGTAAATACGAATTGAGGCGACGAAACGATCGAGGTATAATAATGGCGTGTCATTTACCGTTGTTCCATTAGTTTGGCAACTGTCGTCGAAGAAGTCGCCACTGTCTTTTTAATAATTTATTGTCTTTTTCAGTATAAAATTGCACTTTGAAATAATTCCATCACAAGTAGCTTTGAAATTTCGTTGATCTTTATGTTTTGCATTATTATATGGTAGTAGACAATTGTAATGCTTTAAAAAATGTTTAAAATGTGGCAGTGTAATACAGTAGAGTCTCGATAATTCGAGGTGGACGGGACCGGGCCTACCTCGAACAATCGAAAACTCGAATTATCGAAATCATAAAATTTAATAAATAAATAAATGGAAATAAAAGCAATTTTTAAATTTTAGTGTAGTATATTTAAATGAAAAATGTACATTACTGCTGATAGCAACAGGTTAATTACATCTTAAAATTATTGTTTTTTGTTTAAACACATTGCTCCTATATATATATATATATACAGTGAAACCCCTTCGAACGGCCACCCCTACATAGCGGCCACCCCTCTTAACGGCCAATTTTTCGTGGCACGGATTTTTCGGTCCATAGACCTAATGTTAAAATAACCCCTCGCAACGGCCACCCAACCCCTCTGAACGGCCGCCGGGTGGGTTCGCCCATCCCATTTAACAAAAGCATCGGTTAGAGATTTACTTTTTAAACTGAAAAACGAACCTGAAAAAATGGTTTTTTTCCGAGAAGGGAAAAAACTTAAAACAGTCACAAGTTGTATCCTTTTTGTTTCAAAAAATGTAAAAAATTATTAAATAAAGTACTATTTTCTCTTTAGATAAGTCTCAAACTTCATTTTAAATAAGAAATATGTGTCAGACTTGTTTATATTATCAGTTATAATTAACAAGATTTAACAAAGATATTAACTATAAATTAATTAGTCAAAAATTAATTAAAACTCTTTGTAATATATAGAATGGCGCATGTGCAGCTATTTCTAATATAATACAGAAACAAATAATAGAAATATAAATTAAAAGGTAAAAAAAGAAAAAAGATACAGAAGATTTAAACAAAATACGATAACAATACACCTTTTTGCGTGCTCAACGCAACAGCATTAAGTAAGTTGTTTATATTATGTATTATAGCAATTATCTTGTAATTGTAATGAAAACCCTTCAAAGCGGCCACCCCCTCTGAGCGGCCAATTTTTCTCAGAACGGAGGGGTGGCCGCTCAGAGAGGTTTCACTGTATATATATATATATATATATATATATATATATATATGTAATAATCTCACTTAATTTTATTCCAAATTCTAATATTATATATTTTTAAATCTTGATGTATTCCAAAATCACTTTTCTAAAACTCCAGTTTCGTTCTTTTCCCGCGCTGGAGGTATATTAAATCTCTCACTTTGGCATGTTTATTACTAAAAGTATATTTAATCGCTTTCACGTGCCAACCGAAAATCATGATGGCGTCTCTTTGGCACCAGGCTTTTTCCCTGAAACGCCTACGTAACTTATTAAAAATACCCAATATTCCCTTCACTTTGATCACGTGTCCATGTTATTCCCTTATCCGAGTGAATACAGGGATTTTTCTGGGCACTTTCTCTTGTAACCTAAACAGAGATGGCTGTATATCCACCACTCTCCTATCGATAATAAAAAGAAATTAGTTAATTACTCGGCCTGTGTTTATTTTCCACGACTACAACCACGGATACGTTATATATATATATATATATATATATATATCCCGTTTTCTTTGGGAGGGGGCATTTCTGCAGGTGGCTTAGGGGTGCGCAGTGGACATATGACCTGTCGAACAACAATAAAAACCAGATGCAGTTAATTCTTTCACGTGCTGTGTATGTGTTGGTCATTGTTTGGAGCTAAGCTGATTTTTTCACTAACTCGGATTTATGGAATACTCGAAAAATCGAGGCTCGAATTATCGAAACTCTACTGTATATCAATTACTTCCAATAAAGTTCCTCGAAAAAAGATCAAGATAAACAAAAGACAATATTTTAATAGAAATTTAGTTACATGTTTTGCAACTCATTCACACTAATTCAAAAATAACTCGAGAATTTTAGAAAGGGTGAAAACGACGTGTAACTAGGGTTACCATACGTCCAGACAGTCAGGACTTCAAGCTCACGCCTAGACTAGTGTCCGAACCTTCAAGACGTCCGGATTTACGCTAATAATTCAAAAATAATTGTCGATAAGAAAGAGGATGAACCTCCTCATCCAAGCCCCAGTTCAAATGAAAAGTTTTGGTTTAATTCTGTTTTTAATTAATATAATTTTGAATTACCAAACATTAATAAATTATACTTTGTGTTCTGACGTCTTAAATTTTTCTTTCACCTCCTCAAATTCTGTACTAGAGTTATGAAAGAGGGTCAATGGAAGACAACTTTTAGAATCTCATACTATACTTTAACCCTTTATGACCTTTCAACCCCCCGGCGTGTCCGAAACACTTTGTCATTGCAATTGGTTACGAATGAATAGGATTGTGAGGAAACGATGAAAATCAGGCTTATATCCACTAATCTGCTCACTATACCATTGCTGCAGATGACAGCAGGAGATTAAACGCGGAATTTAAAAATATTCAAAAGAATTTCGATAATGAAATGAGATTATTCACTAAAGCAGGGTAGTTATATTCTATGTAGAAAAACATTGAGGAGAATTCTTTAGAAAATAATCTTTAAAAATAAAATCGATAAATAATGTGAGCTATTTAATTATAAATAAAAAATGGGACTAATCCGACACAATTTTTCTCCAAGGTGTGTGCACTCACTTTAGTATGGAAACCAATCGATGCTATTGAACTAGAAACCTACCATTTTGCGCAACTTTTTCAGTCATATGACCCCATTCACAGAGCATATTTCTATGTTAAACAAAAAAAAAAATCTACCAATATACTCAAAACAATTAATTTGTATCGATGTATAATAATAGCTGGTAACTCAGGAAGCATAAGGAATTTGGCAATATTTTATCAATGCATTGTATAACATGTAAATACAGAGTTCCCACTTGTATCCGTTACACCACCCTTAACTTCTAAACGGTGGCAGCTTAGGCCATAAAGTTGGCGTCCAGGCATAGTAAAAAGGCTATGCGCTACTCGATGAGAAAACTTACAACGCCATCTATCGCCAAATTTTGGAATTCGCAGTCCTATCACGTAAACGGTGAAAGATACGAGAAAAAAGTAAATTAGAAAGTTGTAGAGCACTCTCCATTTAGTACGAAAAGATACTTTGAGCACATTAATACTCAAAACAGAAGGCAAAAAATGAACATTTGTTTGGTCACGATTTCGAAAATTGTCATGTCATAAAGAATGGAAGAAAGAAACTGAGACACGTCCCTGTTTTCTGGATCATTTATTTATATTGCTCAAAATGCTCTCCGTTAACCACTGTACACATTTACACTCTGGACTGGATTTCTCGCTTCGCTCGCGTTTCACGACGCCTTAGTGCTGAAAATCACAATCAAACAAATGTTCGTTTTTTACATTCTGTTTTGAGTATTAATGCGCGCAAGATATCTTTTCGTACTCAATCGAGAGCGCTCTACAACTTTCTAATTGACTTTCTTCTCGTATCTTTCACCGTTTACGTGATACGACCGCTAATTCCAAAATTTGCCTATAGATGGCGTTGTAAGTTGTCTCATCGTGTAGCGCATAGCCTTTTTACTATACCTAGAGACTAACTTTATGGCCTAAGCTGTCACCGTTTAGAAGTTAAGGGGGGGGGTAACGGATATAAGTGGGAACTCTGTATATTGAACAATATTTTGTGCTACTCGGGAAACGAATTTCAATATACATCAAAAACTCCTTAACCCATAAGCGCTCAAAATAATTTAAAGCACAGATTTCAAGATATTTCAATTAAACTATGTTTAAAACACGAATATATTAAGTTAATCGTGAAAAATTAAAATCGAAGGATTTTTTTTTTTTTTTTTAAGTTTTCAGAGAAAAAAATATTAAAAAAAAAATCGGTCGAAAATCATTTTAAAAAACTTCTTTTAACATAAATATTAAAGAATTTTAAAACACAGTAAAATATCAAAAAATAAAAATCAATTTTTAATTCCTTGTCTTACCTCAGAAAATAAAGTAAAAATCAAAAAATCTAAAACGTGGAGATTCGTCAAAATCTCGAGTTCGAATTCTTTGACGATTACAATACTTTCTCTTTGTATACTTCGTATACGAGAAAGTAAAAAAAAAAAAAAAACTAAACATAAGCCGATGTGATGGGACCTTTACGTAGTTAAATACTCATGTTTTGGGGCATTTTTTTTTTTCCGAACTTAAATGGTTATATTTAAGTAATACAAAACGAGGTGTATTAGAAAACTGACATATTTTTATACGTGAAATATCGCCTACACTTTACCAACTCCAAATGCCCCGCATTAACGCTTTTAACGTTAAATTATAACCAACATTTTAGATATATATAAAAAAAAAAGATTCACCTACATATAACCTTTTCAGATTTCTTCTAAAGAAAAGTTTTTATAAAAAGTTGCTGATAAAGAACTACGCCAATACAAACCGATACATCTTAGAAACACTTTACTTTTGAACACACGACACAAGTTGTTTGCAGCCTTAAAGTTTTTTTTTTCTTTTCTTTATCCTATAGAAACATTCAATTAATTCTAAGAAACACATTTAAAATGAAAAATTCCAAAATGTTTCCGACTATCAAATAGACACCATATGAAAAAAAAAGAAAGAAAAAGAATATATCAAAAACAGATGGAATCCACAAAAAAAAGAGAAAAAAAATCGTCTGAAAGAACTAAAAGTTTCCGCAAAAGTTTTGATAAATTAAAACTAAGACACGAAAGACGGAAACGATGATAAAAAGAAAATCGAACGCGCATTGTAATTGAAACTGATGGGAGTATTTGAAACGTCGCTTTTCATCTAGAAATTATATATCTTCCAAGTTGCTTTCCACGGTTTTTACCTTTTATTCTTCCGACGAACACTTGATCCCGCTTTTCTTCTACGAAAATCTATCTGAACACCCTCCATTCATAAAGGTTTCTTTAAGTTACTTTGTTAAAAATTTAAAACATCTAAAAAAACCATATAAAATGGCGCGTACAGCAATCTAATAGCAAACTTTTCCGTGTTCGTATTATATCAGCTTTACAAGAAAAACAAAGGAGAGTTATTAAGTTATTTTCGTGCTAAACGAATTTCTCAGATCCTGAATAACTTTCAAAAAGCGTCAGATAATAATAATATTCCAGTTTTGAAAATCAAACTACAATCCATTAACGTAGATAAAAATCGCCACGAAAATTGCGCTACGATAAAATTATCACTTGCATAAAAAAAGATTATTTTGATGATAATTTTAAAAAATACAGAATTTTTCTGACACATGTTTTAAACCTTTTTAAGGGGACGTACGACTCTTAAACTTCGAAAAAATGGTGGAAAACTGTCAAATTCGATACATTATATCTCTGAAACAATGCAATTCACAAACTCACTTTTTTCTAGAAAAATACCTGTTCTTTCTCTTATAATACACACCTTTTCAAACCTTCATATTGGTACGTATTTATTTGAGAGATTAATAAATATGGGTATAATTTTTGGAGAAAAAATGACATAGTCGCCTTGCGCGCATAATTACGGATAAAATATTTATCTAAACACAATATTTTGGGTATATAAGTCATCCAAACAGTCTCTTTAAGAAACTGAACCACAATTTATTAACATTAAAATTTAATTTCTAAATTATATACCAATTTAAAATAAAAATGTTAAAAATAGTTAAAACTTAAACTTTTCTACCCCCATCCCAAAAAAAAACACTTCTTTAGCGAAATATGTATAAAAATGTGGTTCAATTTGTAGAATAGTAAAATACATATTCGGTAAAAATTTAAAGTAAAAATATTCAATAGTTTTTGAGATATCGTGGGAGCAACATCAAAAAAACACATAGTGATATAGCGCTTTAAAGATGTGGCCATATTCAATGTTTACGTTGAAGAGCTGATACATTTTCCTTCACAACTCTCATAATTATGGAAATTTTTTAATGCAGATAGTTTTAAAATGTTCAGAAAAGACAGGGGAATAATATATATTTTTTTTATAAAATCGGAACATTTTCGAGGTTTAACAGTCGCATGTCCCCTTAAATTTTTACCTCATTTTTTTCAAAAATAGAGCTGAAGCGTTAAATTAATTTTGAGATAATCTAATCTACAGCAAATATAAGTTAAATTATTGTTTATAAAAAAAAATCAGGTAAATAAAAATGAATGAATCAAAAATGTCTCAGACACAAACATACAAATAAAATCTTAGAATGAACAGCGCTGAATTGAACAATTTAACTTACAACTTTTAATAAATAAATTAACATTCAACCTGATTTAACAAGTATTCGTTCGTTGAATTAACAAATGATCAACCATTGCTATGTTTCAAAAACTGGCAACGCATAAAAACATCACGAATTTTAACAGCAGGGCAGTGCCGAAACTGACCAACCATTAAGCAGTGGAAATTTGCCATAAATTGTGCCATTCGGCTCCATCGCCGGACCCTCAACAACATTCCGAGGCAGAATCTTGTTATAGATTTTAGAAGCAATTAATGTAAGTTCATTAATGAATGTCGATAACTTTGACATGGATTTTCACTGTTAATGGCCAAGTGCATTAATTTCGTAGGGTATCCATCTAACGCATCGGGATGGGCCGAAATTGATTTCGAAATGCAGTGGCAAATATTGAGCACATGTTTCCCCCCTTCTCCCCCCCCTATCTGCCAAATATGACTGGTCAAAATTTTAATTGCGAAAAGTAAATGGTTAAAAATAACGATGAGCATTCGTGACTAAGATTTCAATCGCACAGTCACAAAAAGGGCATTTTATCTCGATTTAGAGTTGTATCCAATGTCGTGAGATATTATATTACTAGCTGTTATGCCCGGCGTCGTACGGGATTAAAAAAACTTTCATGTCTATTATTTTTCATGTAAAAAACTATTTTTGTATAGAAAATTACAATACCCAAAATTCTTTTATCGTCTGAAACGTTTTTTAATTAAAATGAGAATATCAGTTGAACCAGGCGATTTTTAAAAACCGCCGATAACTAATTTTCTCCATAAGTATTTATTGTATAAGTATTTCAAATTTTGTTCATAAATCTTGCAGTATAAGAAAGATTGTAACGAATGTTTTGGGACAATTACGTAGTAAATGTTTCATTGAGAAAAACGTTAGAATAAATATGAATAAAAAAATTAGTCTTCATCCAAAATTCTTCTAATATGATCTAGCAACAGTTATGTATTCTTGTTCTTCACTAATAAAAAAAAGTGTTAGAAATTTTAAATTTTATAAACAAGTTAATTTTTGAAAAATTATTAAAATGAGGGCAACGAATTGAACGGAAAGCTAATTTTTTAAATTTTTATTATGTGTAAAGATAATTTGTGTGACATATTACATATTTTCGAAAAATATTACGGAAAATGTCAAACTCTTGCTTAATTTCCAATTATCTGAAATTTTAATAAGGTTTGGGGCTTTTAAATGTTGACGGTTGACTCTCTTCTTATATAAAATATCTTTATAAAAATAATCAGATTTACATTTCAGAAAAAAATGCAAATTAGTTCAAAGTCTAACCGTTGCCTAGCAACGGAGTAGCTACAAATTTGAGTTATTTCAAAATCGTCTGCACGTAATTAACAATCAATAAAATTTTAAAAATTAATAAAAGTTGAAGGAAAAATGTCACAGATATCAAATTGGTACCATTGGAAAGGGAAAATTTTAAAGTTTAAGATGGTATAAAAATATTTTTTATACAATTTGCACCGAACTTACGGTGGAAAAACGGTTTCGGTTAATTTGTAATTAACTGACTGTTTAACTAACTTTTGGACTTTGAAAAGTTCATAAGTGTCTTCCCCTTCTCTTAAATAATGTGTGCAAAATTAAGATGAAAACAGTCCTTTGGTTTAGCAGGAGATGTGGAACATAGCCATATATATACCTACAATGACTTTTATTTATATTAAGATAATAGTTTGAAAAGAAGACAAGCAAGAATAATTTTTGGTAGAACCAAGAGATAAGGTCATATATCGCTAGGATTGCCATGCGTTCCGTATATACGGGACTGTCACCGTATTTCATTACTCAGTCCCGTATTACTATTTGTCCCGTATTGACAACACTGAAAGTCTATTCAACCAGTCTGTATAGCAAAAAGATTATTTAGAGAAGGATAATACCAACCAAAACTGCGATGCAACTCTGAAATTGAGTATGGAAGAGAAATGGCTGAAGGTTTTTTTGCAGATACAAAGGATAGTTATCAGAAGTCACTTATAAAAGGCAATGTTTGTGTGTGTGCATGCGATGTCCAGACGAATCTATAGCACTCACAGCCATGAAATTTGGCCCACAGTAGTCGTAATGTTGATTGAATGCACTTCAAAGCCGGAATTTTAAAATTTAATCTAGAAAATTTTTTATTTAATGTTTTGTGTTGTTTTGGGACATCTTCGGCACGTTTACGGCTGTAGTATCTTTTCTGATGACAGTTGAAAAACAATCAATGCACCATCGGATAGAACAAACAATTTTCGTTCTATTGAAGTTTGTTTTGAATTTTAAACGTAATTTACTGAATTTTGAGAAATTTTTAAATAATTGTCACTTTTACGGTAATTTTTGATAAAGATCTTTTCAAATTCTCGCATCTGACGTAGCAACTCTATAATTTTCATTTTTTTTCAGCTTATAACTGGAATGTTTCAGTCGGATTCAAAACAAGAACGATTAAAATATCTTTTATGGTTGAATTTTAATTTATTTTTTTCATTTTTTCCCTACGTGATTCTTCAAAACCAAGGTCGCGGTGTTTATTCCCAGCATGCATTTCGTCGAAACCACGTAACGTCATAATCCCTTTGCTTTCAGCAAGATTTTGAAAGTACATGGTTTTAATTTGTTTGTTTTTATACTTTTGATAGTCGATGAAAAGGCTGATATCTTTAGTTCCAGAAGACATGTTCATCCTGCGTGTACTTTCGCTGAAACTGAAAAAAAAAAAAAGAAATATGACCTCAAGGCAGTGGCGGACTGGCCAGGTTGCCAGCTTCCCAATGGCAAGTGGGCCCCCTTAACATAAGACAATTCGGGCCCCATGATATGTATCGACTAAAGATCTTCAAGACCATATTAAGAAATTCATTGTCTGAGGAGAACTTGAAATTCCTGTACGTTGCTATGAAAAGGAATTCCTAGATGATTTGGGTATAGAGTACTCATTAACAGATTTGCACAGTCGTCTAGTGAACACAAATGTTTCCTGAGTTGTCATTAATGAAGTGGACCAAATGCAATACAGTTCGGTACATTTGAGTTCTTAATCTTTGACAGTTAGAATTATTCTTTTTAAAAATTTTTTAAATTGGTAAATAGTTTGCACTTTATTTTCAGTTTGGTTAAAATATTCTCAATATAACAGTATAGTTCCAAAATTACAGTATGCTATACAACCTCCAAAATTATTTAATATTTAATCATAAAATTCTATTTATATTTGCTATTTATTACTTTCAATAATACGTGTATACTGTATTTAGTAATATATATAATAGAGTTTTAGATCAGGAATAGATTATATTAACTGATTGTTATTAATTTGTAATAAATAATATCAAAAAATCTATTTGCGATTGTAACGTAGATGTTATAGGGCCCCCATTGTCTGATGGCAACCACTCTTTTCAGACCCAGTCCGCCACTGCCTCAAGGAGCTATTTACACAATGTGGCTTCAAAGTTTAAACCTGAAGCTGAAGATTGTAGGCTTTTTGAAAAAATTTTTATTGAAATTCAGGATGTCACGGGCAACGCCGTGAGGGTTCTGCTAGTGTCTAATAAAGCTATGCGAATATGTATTTGTCATTCCAGTCCACAATACTAATGTGGAGAGAATATTTTCCCTAATGTCAACTCAATGGTCGGACGAAAGAAACATGTTGTCAGTGGAGACAACTGAAGCAATTTTGATTTTTCATTGTAATTTTAAAATGACTCGAGACCAATTTCATGATTATGTGAAAGAAGGAAATGATATAATTAAGAATATAAAATCATCTTTAAAATATGACTGGACTAAAAAAGGACAAGCCTTGCATCTTTTTTTATTATTCTACGTGTTCATTTTATTAGATTACTCAAACTTTAATGATTTTTTTTTAAATCAGAGTAAAATAAACCATTACCTACCCATTTTTTTTCAAGTTTTATTTATTTAGCATTTAAACGTCCCATATCAATGCTCGACAATTATGGCAACCCTATATATCGCACCCGCTTTGTACAAATGCACTGGCGTCGATCATTCGACCGTCAGCGATACGAAACGTCCGAAAACAAAACGTAGAACGTTTCTTATAGAGAGTGCATTTACTTCTAGAAAAAGCAGGGAACATGCTCCACAGCATAACAAATTTCTTTTAATTAATTGAAACCAACGAAAAATAATATAGTTTAAAATTGACTTTCACTTCAATTTTCGGTAATAAATACAATGCATCGGTATTTTTATTTACATAGTAAGCTTGCTAAGAGACGTCCGCCCCCCCCCCTTTATGGAGACCCTGTATAAGCATAGACACATAATTTTATTTAGTAAATTTCTCCTCCTTACATGTTAAGTACATTTATATACTTACATTTGTATGAACACAATTCATAAACCTTATCAGAATATCTCCCACTTTCAAATACCTTTCCACGATCAACCTCCGGGGGGGGGATGAAAATTTGTTCGCATTGCAGGTAGGGATGGGAAAAACCTATCAGTTTTAACCGAAAACCGTTTTTTTTAAGCTTATTATTTTATCCCAGTAATAACCAGTTATTTTTTTTTTAAATTCAATAACCGGGTACAAAAACCGGATCGGAAGATAGGGGGCTTTCCATAAATGATGTCACACTTTTTTTCAATATTTTTTACCCCCCCCCCCCTCCTTTGTCACAAAGTGACACACTTCACTATACCCCTCCCCCCTTGTCACATGTCACGCTACATTACATAAACATATACTTGCAGTTCAGAAACAAAGCACTACGTTATAGATCATATTTAAAATTTTATTTTTAAACTATGTGTTTTAATGACATTTGTAAGCAGGGCGAGGTTTTCTTCTAATGGTGAAGAATTTCTGCTGCTACCATATTCTCAGAACCTACCCTGAATGCCTTTTTTCGAAAAGAAAGGAATATAAGTGAAAAAATCACATGAAAGTTGTTTTAGCCCCGATTTTAAAAAAAATACCCTCAAATTCTGGTAATTTCAAAATGACTTCAAAATTTTACATGATTTTAAATGTTTTTATTTTAACCAAAATGTGCGATGTCACACTTCTTGTTACCCCTCCCCCCTCGTCACAATTTCACGAACTCCTTCCCACCCGTCCAAGCGTGACAACATTTGTGGACGGCCCCTAGGCTTGATTTTAGGTTAGATTAGACTAAAATTTGCCAAGTTATAAAGCTTTGAATTTCATCATCTTAGGCTAATCAACGAAAACCGTTTCCGCGAGGCATCTGTTGGTTGGCGGATTACTGAAAGAGTTTAATGAACAGATAAATATTGGCCAATGAATTGACTTCCTGTAAAAACAATCTATCCTATTAAAATTCGAAGGTAAACAAACACTATTAAATTCCTAACTATTAAAATCCGACTATTTAAATTCCGAAATTGTAATTAGTTAAAAAGATATGAATTAAAAACGTCAAAATGAATTAATTGACGTGTTGCCATCTATCGGCAGCATGGTGAATTCATTCACGGCGGATTCTTTTTTTCCCTATTATTAGTTTTCACATCCGGTGTTGCATATTTTTTTTTTATTTATTTAACGGAAGTTGGTATTTCTTTTTGAGCGAGCTTCTGTGTTTGGATTTATTAACAATGGAAAAAAATCATTTTCATGCTTTTTTCTTTCTTTTTTTGTATTAAAGTGTTTAACTTCGTAACGTTTGTTAGGGAAAGTAAGTGACAGTATTTGTTGATTGTAGAGAAAAACGGGGGGGGGGATATGAAAATATATGGATCCCAAGGTCTCACGTGACCTCACTTCTCTCCGCCCGGGAATATCCAATTATTCGTGATAGCCCGTGCAACGCCGGGCCACATAGCTAGATCAATAATAAATTTTGTCGACAAACGGCGTTTGCTTTTTAATAAAAAAAAAAAAAACGGTTAGCTTGAGCGGTTATAACCGCCAGTTTAAACCGGAGGTGAAAAAAAACCTGAATAACAGGAAACCGGTTATTTTTGCAATACATTACAGGAAACTTTTATGCGACCAGTTCAATATTTTATGTAAAAATATTTAAAAAAAAAAATGGCAGAAAACTTAAATAGAGAGGAAAATTCCACAGCTGAAAGAAATTTATTTTCCACTGGATAAAAAAAAAGGAATGACGTGCATTCCAAGAATATCGACTATCGATGGAATCGATACTTTCAGAAATTGACTTTCACGTCAGCCAGAAAATTTTGAAGCAGTTAACGATGAAATAGCGAACCAATATTCCGGAGAGATATTGAAGGAAAGTGAAATAAAAACTGAACTGGAAAATGTCCAAAAACGGGGGAAAATCCATTCAGGCATTTTATTTGAAAAAATCATTCATCATTAAACCGCCTGAGTTTCCTGAAGAATAAAATATTCAGGATAGTGAACTACTTTAACACAAAATATAGATGATTTATCTAACTCTCCGTACTTGTAAATTTAAAATGTTTTATCAAGTTAAACAGCAAATCATAATTAACGAAACCACTCCAAGTGAAGCGAATTATTTTAAACAATTTACAGGAATTATACAAGAAATTGAGGAATTGTTATATTAAAATAATAGAAAAAATAACAAAGCTGAGGTGGGTTGGTTGCAGAGCCTCGGTTTCAGAATCGGAAGGTCGTAGGTTCGAGACCCGACAAAACTACCGTAGCCTTGTGTTGATCAAGAATATACATATACATCGCCTAAGACAATGTTTCTCAACCTTTCAGTATTTGCGATCCAATTTTCAAACATAATTTTCATTACTCACCCCCTCTCATGCAACGACAATATATACAATAATAACGCATTGTTGGTGTTTTCGCTAAAGCTACACTATGACCTTAATTACAAACCTTACAAATTACCAAGAATAACTAAATTCTTTCAGTAAATTAATCACTTTTTAACGTAAGATGACGTTCCTCCCATTGGGGTCTCGGGAAGGAATTTGATTCCCACGCCAAAACGCCACAAAAAACGTTGTGTGGGAGATCCTCTATATCTCGGTAACTACATATGTTAAAAACATAACTAATGTCTTATTTTAGAAATAAAAGGCAATAACAGAAGTTACGAAAGAAAAATTTTCAATCGGAAAAGAGTCACGCGAGTTAGGTAGTCCTATGCCTTAAACACCAGCGCTTGTTTGAAAAGACAGCCTCCCGTCATTTTTTTTTCTCTCCTATCTCATGAAAACGTAAATTTCAATCATTTATGATTAGTCTACATGATTCTTTATTTTTAACGTAGGACTACCTTCCTCCCATTGGGATCTCAGGAAGGAATTTGATTCACACGCCATAAAAAAACGTTGTATGGGAGATCCTCTATATCTCGGTAACTACATATGTTAAAAACGTAACTAATGTCTTATTATAGAGGAAAAGCTGTCTTAATGTCTTACTTTAGAGAGCTGTTTGAAAAATACAGCCTCCCATCATTTTTTTAATAATATTTTCTTTTCGATATGCTCGGGTCCCCTATTTAGTGTTATCCAGGGGGGGGGGG
>BGPR01011490.1:2554-23778 GCA_013235015.1 Araneus ventricosus
TTGTTTCTAAAATAAAAGCATCTGATTTAGTTTTGTTTCTAAAATGAAAAGTAACTGATTTAGTTTTGTTTGTTTTCATTTTACATAGTAATGACTCCAATTAAAAATAAGAAGGCAGGTAGCATTTCCATACAAAAAATTTGCTACTCACCATCTAAAGTTGGTAATGCAGTTAAGGCCATTCAAAATGGAATGTCAGAAACATCTCCATTTTGAATGTTTACCTCACATTTATGTTAGAAAATTTCAACTTCAGGAACCTGAATCGAGTGATGAGGAATATTCTTTTATATGCATGGATTGCTCCGATTTTAAAAATGATTCTGATGAATTTGATTAATGTTGCAATTAAATATTATAAAAATGCATATTTGTGGATATTGTTGAGTATAATAATGCTAATTCTTGATTTGTAAGATTTTTAACAAAATCTGCGCTTTTGCAATGTAAGTTTATTCCTCTCCCCATTTTTTTTGTTTCATATTTGATAAAAAAATTATGTGAGTATATATAGTTTGTATTTTATCAACCAAATTAAATTATTGTTTTCTGCATTCCTGTTTCTTTGTTTAAAAACTGAAATCTGCAGCTAAAATCATCTTAGGAAAATTTTATTACATATCTTAATAAATTCATCAAAAAAATCACATTTAAAATAACAGAAAATAATGTACTAAAATATATATTGCATAAAAATGATTTATTTTTACTTAAAACTCACTAAAATGTCTGTTAAAAATATAATATTAGTGTGGCCAAAACTGGTGCAAATGGGGTTAATTTATTTCAAAATTCATAACTCTAAATCTAAAATATTCTTCAAAAACTAGCAGAAAGCCAATGTAATTTGCTAAAGAATAGTATCAGTATGATTTAATATGCTTCAAACAGTACTTTCACTGTGAAATTCCCATATGATTTTAGAACAGTTTAGTTCATACGAAAAATACAAAATAAAATTTTAAAAAAATATTGGGATAATGCATAACATGTATCGAACTAAAACCAGTAGGAACGATATGGCAGTATATCATCACTAAGGAGCCATTTCGAAATAACATAATCGCAAACATAGAACGAATTATCAACTCGTTTTGTCTAAAGTATAAAAGAAACACGTAAATTTAAAGAGTAATTACTTTCGTAAATATTGTATATTATTATAGGGATAACAATCATATTACTTAAGCAAAATAAAGAGGAAATTGAAAATAAATATCTACTGATTTTTTTTTGTTTAAGTTTTATAAAAAATCTCTTACCTCCAAACGCACGTGTAAACAAATGGAGTCGCAGTCGATAGACGAGTATGCTGGAGTCACAGAGGGCGCATGCGTGTAGTCTACGTCATCAAGCGTCTTGCCTTTCAAACCTTGTCGGACAGGTGGTTCATGAAAAGCTTTCCTACGTCAATCTTGCGGGATGGTTTCCGGACCGGTTTCCACGGAAATGCTTTCGCGGACTTGTCGTTCAAACCTTGTCGGTGAGGTAATTCATAAAAAGCTTTCCTATGTAAACCTTGCGGCAAGGGTTTCCGAAACGGTTGGTGCGGAAATGCTTCCGCGGAAAGCCTGTGGAAAGTGAAATGGCAACCTTTCCGCAACCTTCCTTGCTATCTGGGAGTTTGCCACAAATTTGTCATGACAAGAGTGCAAGCTTGCAGTAAGCTTGCAGCAAGTTAACGAAAGCTCGAAAGATGTTTTTTAAAACAGAGACAAAGATAATTATCTCTTTATTGTGCTATCTTTGCAGGAAGCTTGTTTTGCATACTTGCTGCAAGTTTGATTTGCAAAGAGGTGGCGCTACTTGTCACATCGAACTTGCTACAAGTTCGATTCAAGTTTGACGCGTCAAATTTTGCCATGACAAGTCAAAATCAAACTTGCTGCAAACTTACGTGCTATCTGGGAATGCCTTCGGCATTTCAAACGTGTTCCGGGCAATTTTTTTTAACTTAAAAAAACATCAGCGGCTTCGCTTTCTGCAAAGTGGGACACTAATAGCTTAGCTTATTCATTGAGAAGCGAAAACACAGAATAACATACACAGTTGTGAACCTAAAGTGAATGAAAATGTTCAAAAACGAGAAAAGTGTAGATAAAACTTCACATACCTATTTTAATTGAAAAATTTCTTCTCGGAATAGCGAATCGGGGATGTTTTTATTTTACTTTGCTCCCTTTTTTTCCTGATGGTAAGTCGAAAGGGGACCAATGTTCGCCGAAATAACATTCTTTTTTCGACACTTCGGGGCCATAATCAACAATAGCTGTAGCAAACCGCACGCAACGAAGTGATAAAATCAGACAAAAAATCAAACGGAAGAATTCCAAACGATTTTTCAAAAAAAAATGAAACCAAAGAATTCCAAACGATTTTTTAATCAAATTCGATTGGATCAACCAATCACATGAGAAGAACAAACCAATCAAAACAAATTTTAATATCGCGCCATGCTCAAAACACCGATGAAAAGATCAATTTCCGCGCATGCGCAAACCTCGCTCATTAAAAACATCATTGCGCAACCAAAACAATTGTTCTCTCATCTCCGTTCTTGGCGGTATTCACCAACGCGTGTTGACACTGACACTAGTGTCAGCACTCGGGTTTCTTATTCTCCATGCCAAAAGAGCGGATTGTCCGGCGCCTTTTTCCCCCGTTTTTCAATCCCAGAAAATTGGCGAGTTATCGCGGGATTGAGTTCTGTCTGTGTTTGTGCGCATGTGCCAGTAGAATGAAAAATCGTTCTGGTTCAATGTTTTGATTTTTGCATTGCTTGTAAGAGTACTTTTTTTTTGGAGAAAAATCAATCTGAGGAATATTTTGGTGTTTAGCCTAACTAATAATGTAATTTTTTATATGTTGAGTGAAGAATAATAACTTCTTGCCGCTAAATTTTGTTTCAAGATTTATTTCATGTTATTAATATCTATCCTGGATTGTTGTCCTTTTTAGAATGCAAGCTGCTTATTGTTCAGGTAAATTTAAATATACATATTTACTAAAAGTATGATGTCTTTACTGTACCTGGTGATGCATTCAGAAAATTGACTTTATATTTAATGAAGCTTTTTTCTGCAGTGTGTTTCCAAGTTTAAAATATTAATCCCTGTCTATTATATGTATTGTAATGCATGATGTTTTATTTCCTATAAGATTTTTACTATAAGAATGCAAATCTTTGATTGTTCAGATAAATTTAAAATGCTCATATTTTTATATTTTAAAGCTGTGTTTAGTTATGTCTTAATTGATGAGAAATAGTTTTATATTATGTTATCAAACTTTGCTATCAAAATTGCATTCTCTAACATTATTCCATCTTGGCCACTCTATATAACTAATAAATACCTCTTCCTTACTCATTAAATTTGCTGTGTTGTACTATTTAGTTGTTTTATGTGCTATGTTGATTTTTATTTTAAAAGAAGTAACTCTCTTATTGGTTAGATAAATTTAAAATATCCATGTTTTTTACATGATGGACAGTATCTTAAATTGTGTCTTATACATAATATAAAAGCCTTATATTTTGCAAACGATTGTTTTCTTGAAATTACCAGGTGTATTCCTTCTTTGAAAATAATATAACACTTTTGATATGTATTGAGGCAGTATACTCGGAAAGGCATCCAGAAAATTGTCTTTGTATTTAATAAAGCTTTGTTCTGTGGTGTATTTCCAAGTTAATATATTGATCCTCATTTATTAAATGTACTGTAGAGTTATTCGTTATATAGTTCTTTATGGGATTTTGTTAGAATAGTAATTATTTTTAGTGGTTAAAATAAAGTGCATCATATATTTTTATTTATGAATGTGTGAAGTTGGAAATTTCCTTAAAAATATTGTTTGAATGCATATTAAACAGTATAAATTAAAACAGTATAAATAAAATAAAACATATAAATTAATTCATTCATTGGTATATAGTTGCATTTTACATGGGACTGTAGGACTCTTAAAATCTAATTGAAAATTATATTATTGAAACATTGTGTGCATGTGCAGTAGAATGAAAAATTGTTCTGGCTCAATGTTTTGGATTTTTGCATGGCTTGTAAAAGTAGTATTTTTGGAGAAAAATCAATCTGGAAGAATATTTTGGTGTTTCGCATGACTAATAGTGTAGTTTTTTGTATGTAAAGTGGAGAACACTCCTTTTCACTACTATTTTTTGGATCTGCCTTTTCAATAAGTATGCTTTTAAATATATTTCATGTTTTTTATCCTCGAAGAGAAAATCTAAATTTCGAGAGGATTATCTAATATTTGTCAGTTTCAACAATACAAACTAATTTTTATACTTTCAGTGTACAATTATTAGCAACGATCATGTCTGACACATAATTATTTCGTGAGTACTGAACTGATGTGTTAAAGAAAAAAGATGGACAATTAATTTTAGGTTATTTACTGTATACTCCAATGAATGCAGGCTGTTTATTGTTCAGGTAGATTTAATTACACATATTTACCATAAATAAAATGAATCCTTTCACTGTGCCTGGTGACGCATTCAGAAAATTGACTTTATTTTTAATGAAGCTTTTTTTCTGCACTGTGTTTCCAAGTGTATACTATCAGTCCTTGTTTATTAAATTTATCCTATATGATTTTTACTACTAAGAATATAAATCTCGTATTGTTCTGATAAATTTAAATGCATAATTTTATTTATTTTGCAAGCTGTGTTTCTATGTCTCATTTGATGAGAAAAAAGTTGTATTTATTTATTACATTAGCTGTAGTTATTCATGTTTTGCATTGTGGGATTTAGATTGTATAACACTTACTTCAGTGGAAAAAGAAATGTTCTTCAGCATTCACTTAAACTTTAAATTTTCCATAAGGAAAATATTTATATTTGATTGTGTAATTAACAGTTTCATAAGTTAATGCATTTATTTCTATAAAATTGAGTTTTACAGAGAGATTAGTTCATATTACTGTGTTTAAGAAATTAGTTTTTGCAGTATTTAAAACTTTAGATTTATTTATCAAGCTATACAGCTTATATTGAAATTTTATCCCCTATGTCCATTAATGCTGCATTATTGTTTTTTTGTGTTTCGAGTATTAATAAATTATTTTGATATATCTGAACTATTAAATAGTTATGAAAACATTTCAATATGCAGTAGTTATCTCTTAAAATCCAATACAAAATTATATTGTTGAATTACAAAAATTGACAGCAGTATATAAGTATTTCAACCTACACATTCTCATATAATCCTATTTAGACACTCTGTATCACTAATCTCGACCTCTTTCTTATGTATTTAATTTACAGTATTGTACAGTTTTGTTTTGTATGTTCTATATTGACTTTTATTTTAAAAGAAGCAAATCTTTTATTGGTCAGATAAGCTTAAAAAATCCATATTTTTATGTTTATAGTTTTTCTTCTGTATATAGTTGTGTTTAACAGAAATATTAGTTCAGCTTACATTGCTTTGACAAATCTTTACAGTATTTAAGATTTTAAATGTCTTTCAGTCTCTGTATCTTATGTTGATATTTCCTATACTTCATTCATCAACACTGCATTCATGTGAACCATTTAACAGTTGCAGAAAAACATTTTGATATATGCAATAAGACTCTTAAAATGTTATTCAAAATTATAAATGAAGTAAAAGTATATTATTAATTGTGTTAATATACTTATTTGGCTGGTATAAGTTTTTTTTTGTCAACTTGCAAAAATATCTGAACTATAAATATTGTTTTTGCATTTTGATTCAAATATTCAGACACAAGTTGTCTCAAAATAATATAAAGTTTCATTGCTATTCTATGCAATAACACCATGACCATGATTTTTCAGGATGTAATATTTTAAAAACATATCCTGGTTAATAGTTATCAGAGTAGAGATGTGTTTCTGAGTTGTGTCAAAAAATATCAGAATAATAGCTGTCTTAGGTAGTACTTAATATACTCTGTTCTGCATCCAGAAAACTGCCTTTGTGTTTACCAAAAGCTTTGTTTGGTGGTATGTTTGTAAGCTTATATAGTTATCTTTATTTATTAAATATACTGCAAAGTTATTCCTTTTGTTGTTTCCTTATAGAATTTATCGAGTATTTATTTCACTGGAAAAAGTTGCCTAACATTTGTGTTTATAATAAGTGAAGTTGGAAATTTTTATAAAGAAATTTGAATGTATAATAAACAATTTGATATATTTATATATAACTCTGTATATAGTTGAATGATACAGAGAAATCAATTCATATTAATTTGCTTTGACATTTATCTCTTACATCATTTAAAGATTTAAAATTTCTTTTGATCTATGCAGCTTATTTTATATATTTCATTCACCAGTGCTACATACATGTGAATCATCAATCAGTTATTGAAAATCCTTTTGATAGGCACTAGGACTCATAAATCTTATTCAGAATTATAAATTATTGTAAATTGTGCTAATGTACTTACTTGACTGGTAGAAGCTTTTTTTTTTGCCAACTTGTTTTGGTAAATTTGTCAAAATAACTGAATTATAAACATTATTTTTTGCATTTTGAATAAAATATTCAGATGAAAGTGGGCCCATAATAATATAAAGTTTTATATAATTCTATGCAATAAGACCATAATAAACCATTGTCCCTTTCGATGTAATATTCTTATCTGTGATGTTAAGTAACCATGAACTTTAATTGAAAATCAGAAAATAAAAAATTTAAAAGATGACTTCTTTTTCTTTATTTATACAAATCTATATGAAATTAAATGTTTTTACTTGAACGAAAATAAAAAGACTTATTGGAAAACTGGCAGGAAAAGAATCCTTGAAATAGTTTTAAATTATTGATATAATTTTTTTGTTAAGTCAAAATAACTTATTAACATAAAAGTCATTTTATTTGTAGCAACATTTCATTCTGAGTTTCCCTCCCCTTATATTTTAAATGTAGGCCTCTAATGCTCTGCTTATTAAAGTACACAAAATAAATATTCCAAAAAAATAATACCAAGAAAATTGCTATATTTTAACAATTGTTGTATGTTTGTTAACTTCTTTTTAAATTTTGTTTATTGAAATCATAAAGTAACGAGTTGTAATAATAAAATAAGTAGTAAAGAACATTAAATTACTCTTGTTAATGAATATAAACTTGAAGCATGCTGTGTTTCATAGCATTTTATTTGCTATGAAACACAGCAGATATTATGCAGGTACTAATAGAATGTTAATGCCAACTTATCAAAAAATGAATACCTCATTTTATTCTCAAATAATGAAGATATTGAGAAAAGCAAATCTACATTTTAATTGTGATAGAAATGTTTAAAACAATTGCTATCTATCTGATTATTTGGACAGTTTAAAATATCTGAAATCCATCAATTAAGCATACATTTCACGTAAAGATAATATTAATTCTAAAATACTTACAAATAATATCAATAATTTATTTCATTACTCTTATTTGGATTTGTCAAGACTATAATGTTTATGTTCTGAACAATTACTAGCCAGTAATTCATTCAGTTGAAAATCAAAATTTGCTAAATTCAATGTTTACAAGTAACAAGTTTTAAATATGTAAATGTAATAAAATACTTGTGTTAATTTTTTAAAATAAAGAGAGAAGGAAGTTCTTACAAAAAATATCTCTAGCACAATAGCATTTTATTAATAATAAATGGACTGCATGATTATTTGTTTTATTAGGTATTGGTGTTCATAAAAATTCTTCCATTTTTCAGAAACGTTTAGTCTGATTTTTGTTTACACGTAAGCAGTTTGCAGTTTCTTCTTTCCAATATTTTCAATCTATATATTTGTTAATGAAATAGTTTTGCAATTTGTTTAAGGAATATTGTTACATAGGCTTTAGTAAAAGCTGAATTTGTTTGGAAACTATTTACGATACAAATATTCACTAATGTACATCTAAATACCAATATTTTTTTTATTGCAGCATACTATGAAAATTTAAAACCTGCTTGCTTA
This sequence comes from Araneus ventricosus, assembly GCA_013235015.1. NCBI lineage: Eukaryota > Metazoa > Arthropoda > Arachnida > Araneae > Araneidae > Araneus > Araneus ventricosus. The sequence continues at coordinate 10,533 of BGPR01011490.1, forward strand.
ATAATGTATCAAGACACAGAAATATACAAGTATTTATATGGGATTGTCACTATAAATCTCCATTTCGATACAATTATACTAACATCTGAAAATCGAATCTTATCCATATGTGCTGAAAACATATGGATAAGAATAACATTTTTATAAAAATTTTATTTCGAGGATCCTAAATTCAGGCAACAAAAATATTCAAAAGTTGCACGACAGTCAAAACAAACATTAGAAGGCGCTAAAATCAGCTGATATTCATGTGACATACTTGGACCAATGCAAATCTACTTTGAAAATGATGGGGGCAGGAATAGCTGGCACCCTACGTCACAGAGTGGGGCGTGTCATACGTAGGCTCCGATACCGAGGGATCGAGTAACTCCTGTTGGAGAATAAGAATTTCACGAGATCAAGAATCAACGCGTGGTCACGGATTACTCGATTCTGATGCTAACACGCTGTTTGGTGAATAGCGCCGAAAGAGTTGGCGATCCTAACGGTCTTTGTATTTGGCATGGAGAATAAGAAATCGGAGTGCTGACACGAGTGTCAGTGTCAACACGCGTTGGTGAATAGCGCCGTAAGAGGAACGAAGTAAGTGGGCACCGTAAACTCCAGGTTAACCTAATTCTATCCCAGATAGCAATTTTAGTTTGCAGTAAGGATGTATAATCCACGATTTTTTGAGTAACAAATATTTTTGCTATTGCTATTTTTAAATATCTATTCCAAATAACTGTTATTTCAATCACACTTTTAATTTTCAAAAAGTATTATTAAATATAAGTAAAAAGTTCTAAAAAATTTAAATTAAAAATTATTTCTTTCTCAAAATACTTTCTTTATAGTTTTAATGTTTAGTTCTTTATACTGTCAACAGATGGCGCCAGCAAAATTTTTTTCGACGTTTGTAGAAAGGGATTTTGGTTGAAACGTAGTTTGGGGGTGGGGGTGCTTAGAAAGTGTTAGTGGGCAATAACTGAAGTCGCAGTTCGCAGTTTCCGGTCTTGAAACAGCTCAATCGCAGTAAAGGAGATTTACAGCGATTACTCATTTGAGAGCAAATTACAGCGATTATGCAAATCGAAGAGAAAAACGAATAGTTGCTCCTTTGTGTGCCCTGCTGAGCTGAGTGAGGCCATTTCGTTTCCTTTTGCGATTTGACTTTTGGTTCGACTACCTGAAGCGTTCTTTGTGGTTTTGTATTTGTACTGATTTCGCTTATTTCGGAAGTTATTAACATCGTACATAAACAGGAGATTGGTTGGTTCCCTCGACAAACTTATTTGGTATATTAATCTGAGAATGATCGATTTAATATCATTTTTTGCAGGCACTATAAATGCAATTATTTTTTTTCAATGTGCGGTGGGTCAATTTCTTTCAAATTTCAGAGGAGATAAAAATCGTGAGTTTTTAGCTTATGTATTTAATTATTATAACTCACTTCTGCCTTTTACGATAAACAAAGCATTGTTTAGTATTTATTTTAAGGTTCAAGGATGATAAAAAAAAATCGCATTTTCTTTTCTAGAATGTACGTTTTCTAGTTCTATACCACTAAAAAAAAGATGCATATTTTTTTTTATCCCACACATTTTGAAAAGAAGTTAATAAATGGTATCATTATTAATGCTAGTACTGCTGAACAGATAAGTGGGGGGCATTCAGCTAAGTATGACTGATTTTATATCTATTTTATTAGCACTGTAAAATTCAAAATATTGGTTTGGGATTGTTTTTTTAGTATAGGGTATTTTCATTTATCAATCATAAATGAAGTTATAAATTTATTTATAGCTCTTAATGTAGCTCTTTATGGAATTAATAATAGTTCTCGATTTCTTGCATCGATTTGTAATCTAAACGTTATGTTAAGGGAAATTGTATCATTCTACTGTATTGAATAAAAGAAGCAACATTAATATTTTCATGGCATTTTAAAACAATAGATTAATAGTTTTATAACATTTCTGTCATCTTGAACACTTCAAAATAAAAAAAAGAATTCAAATCCATCAAATTTGATGAACATACATCTTGCGTGTGGAGAGGGAGAATATTTATTATTTTTTAAAAACAGTGTGCCTGTTAAATTAGATTTCTACGCTTTTTAATTTCCTGTATTTTCAGTTTTAAAATTAAATTCAGAGTAATATGTGTTTTATTAAACAGGTTTTCTAAATTTTCGTTTACGACAAATACTTCCTTTGTATTCATTTTCTGTTTTTGACATTTAATGTATATATATATATATTTCAAGATCTCTTTTATAACATCCCTGGAAAGAGTAACATGGTATTTTTTAAATAAGATGATTTTTATTTATAAATATTTGTTTTGTTACGTTCTCTGTTACAGTATTTAATGTACATAAAAATTGTTAGACAAATGATTTAACTAAACGGCACAAAATGTTTTTTAATTATGAAATGAAATACACTGCGAATGTTTTCAGGCTGATAAATATATTTTTTATGATATATCTAATCGCCTTTCGTGAACAGCTTGTTAATAATGAATACTGGTGTGTTTAATTTGATTTATATCTTTTATACACAACTTACCCAGATAGCAAAGAAAGCTTGTCTAAAAGGTTTTGGAAACCTTGTCGTCGGCAAGGGTAAAGGCTTGTCACAAAGGTTTCCATGACAAGGGTTGAACCTTTTCGGCAAGGTAGCGGAAAGGTTAGCTAGTCAACAAGACACAAGGTTGTCTGTAAGGTTTTCAGTAAGATTTCCCCAAGCTTTTATTACAAGCTTGTTTCAGGCTTTCCTCAAGCCTTTCAAAAGGTTGTTTTAGACCTTTTCCTAAGCTTGTCTTTACCTTTTTTCACGCTTGTTTTAGACCTTTTTCTAACCTTGTCTCAGGTTTTCCTCAAGCTTGTTTCAAGCCTTTCAAAAGGTTGATTTAGACCTTTTTCTAAGCTTGTCTTTTACCTTTTTTCAGACTTTTTATACGCTTGTTTTAGACTTTTTTTTCAGGGTTTTCTTTTACCTTTTTTCAGACTTTTTAAACGCTTGTTTTAGACTTTTTCCGCCTTTTCTTTTACCTTTTTTCAGACTTTTTATACGCTTGTTTTAGACTTTTTTCCGCCTTTTCTTTTACCTTTTTAAAGGCTTTTTATAAACTTGTTTTAGGCTTCCTTTTAACCATTTTTTTTCAGCCTTTTATAAGCTTGTTTTAGGCTTCCTTTTAATCACCTTTTTTCAGTCTTTTCTTTTCGAGTCTACAAAGCATTGCTGAATTTTTTACTTTAAAATTGTCAGTAGTTTTTACAATATTCAATTACTTAAAATTTTATAATATTCAAAATTAAAAAATTTTAATAAAAATTAAGAAAATGTCTTATTTTAAAATTTCTTTTAGATCAATCTAGAATTTCTTCATGAGATTTTGAAAAAATTTTAGAATTCACTAATGAAAATTTTTGTTAAAATATTTTTATAATTAATTTTCAGACAAGTTAATGAGATAGTTCTGCAAATTTATAATTAAAATACATCAAAATCATTTAATAATTTAGAGAAAAATTGAGGAAATTTTATTAGAACTTTGATTTTCAACTATTAGCACAGATCTCATATAGGAGAAAGGTTGATCAAACCAGGTTCCAAAATTGTTTAAATTTCTATTTTATTGATAAATTAGTTCTTTTGTTCCAAAAATAAATATTCTCTAATGTAAAAGAACTATATTTTGAAGAATAAAATAAATATTTTTTGGAAGTTTGCAGGAACCCTGTTTTATCTGTAAATTAAGTTAATTGATCAGATTTATGCAAATTTTAAGAACAGAAATCATAAATTAAATTTTGATTATGCTTCTCTGCAGGCTTCATGTGCCCACCCCTTACATTCCAATTTTTCCTCCCATATTGTTTTTACACAGCAAAATATAAAGCTTTATCACCAGCTATTGTGTCATCCCATAATATATTCAGCCTGCATGTTATTTACACTTACCAAATTCTTTATAATTTCAAAGCACAGTGAACAATAAATAGTCACACAAAAAACATTTAATATTAATTTATTTTACATCAGTTACAATTGAGACAACATTTCAGTCCAATTAACAATAAATAGTCACACAATAAACATTTAATATTAATTTATTTTACATCATTTACAATTCAGGTAACATTTCAGTCCAATTTTTCCTTGCTCTTGTCTCTGATCTTTTCTTTCTGCAAAAAAGAAATGAATAGTTTTAAAAATATGGTATAAGGGCTAAAGTATTTAGGTTTTTAACTGAATTTGCCAATCCTTTAAAAACTATCGAAGTTTAGACAACAAAGCAGTTAGTAATTTTGAATTATGCTCTCACAAAATATTTTGTTGATCATTTCACTTTTCAAGAGAATGTAATATTTTTTAAACAGGAAATATTACCATTTTCTGGTTATTCAGTAACAAATTTATTTTCAATCTTTTAAATCTAAGCACAAAAAGATATAATTAAAAATGTCACATATCACCACATAAGGGTAAAGGGAGTGAGAAATATAAGGAATGTGGAATCTCATGGAAGTACAGTCAATTCTGGATAATTCAAAATTTTTGCTCGGTCCCTAGAATTTTGTATTAAAATAATGTTAAAAAATCATGGATAATTCGAATTTTTCGTGCGATTGCCCTTAAAATATTACGGTAAAAATTGTTCTTGAGACTTTTCTCAGTTAAGGTGCATTATTTATTTTAACGGTCTTTCTAAGGAAAAGAAAAGCTAGGGTTGGAATGTCACTATGCTTTGATTTCCGAGGATTTTTCTGTCGTCCCTCTAATGTTACCCTCTCCCCTCCCTACTCCATTCACTATTGATTGATCATCCAAAACCTGTCTGCATTTTCAGATTGCATTCACAGAAGCAATTAAAAATATCTGCCTTTTTTTTTAAAGTGATGAATAATTAAGCTAGCAAAAAAATGTTCAATTTGATTTTTAAAAATGTAGCAGTATTCTTAGATGAAGTTTATAAATCTTTGATCGTGGTGGAGTTAATATTTTTTTATTTATCTCTTCTGTTTGTAATTCGAATTTTTGGATATATCGAACTTTTCTCTGGTCCCTTCAACTTCAAAATTATCCAAGTTTGACTGTAAATAGTGTTATTAATGTTTACCTCTAGCTCTTTCGAAATTTTGACTCATTGCTTCACTTACAATGTTAAGTTTTACATCCTTAAAATTTTGGAAGCAAATTTCCGAGAGAAAAAAAAAAGACATGTATTACACATCATAAAGTAGAGATGGGAAAATTTGTTCTTTTCTGTGAACACTTAATATCTGCTCTTGTTCCCTTTTAAACAATTTGAATTGTTCTTTAACGGTTCTTTTCGAAACAGTTGTTATTTTCCAATTTTTGTTAAGAAAACAACCATGCACAGTTATTTTACTAATATTTTTAACAAAAAATGCACAGTTAAATAAAAGCCATACTTTTGGGTAATCAACATGGTATAACATTCATGAACTGTAGTTTGTTACATTTCACACAATTTTAAATTTAATTACGCTAAAATTAATAATAGGTTCAATTTAAATTTGTAATGTAAGATCTCTAACATTAATTTAAAACAAAAATTTTAAATTTATTCCTGACAAAAACCTAGTTTAAAAAAAGTGAGGAAATTTTTAAGTGAATAAAAAAGGAAATAAATATTAATACTAATTGATTTTTCTCAAAAACTAAAGTCATTAAACCAAATGAAATTCTTAAATTGGTTGAAAATATTATTACAACTGACAACATAAAAAATTGAAACAAAAATAAAGAAACTCACCTAAGATTAATTTGTAGGCCTCTGTTTTTTTCAAATGGAAGTTTCTTTTGACCTGTTGATCCATCCTATTGACCTTCATAAATTTAACTGAAACAGAGAAATCAGGGTTGGCAAATATTAAACAGAGTAATGAATAACAGCCATTTGATTACTGAAAAGTGAAAAATGAGGAAATGCACATGAAACAGAAAAATGGGAAATATTTAAAAGAACGTGTGTAAAAAACTACAAAAGATGGCTATTATGCAAGCAAATATTATCAACTAACAATCGTTAAGTTTAAATGCTGTTTTACAGGAGGAAAATATTAATTTTAAATAATGTATTTTAAACCAGCAACATTACAGAAATAAAATAAAAATAATATTAAATAAAAATCATTAACTAGTTCATGGAAAATAAAATATAAGTGTCATATCATAAAATGCTTTTTTAAAAGATGCTATTTCAACATAATTTTAAAAATGTAACTTTAAAAATAAATTAAGACAGCAAAAATATACTTTCCTATAAATTGACCATATTTCTTAATTAAAAGTTTATAAACAGTATAATATTAAATTATTGGGATAAAAATTATCTAGTCCACCCTCCTTTATTATTCATGTTAAGCTTTATGGTTTTTCTTGGATTTTTTATTTTTCGTATTGATTTTTTAATTTTTTTTAAACATTTATTAAAGGTATGTTAGAAAAATATAAGGCAAAAAACTTTGTACATTTGAATATATACTTTATATTCACTTGTATACTGAATTATTTTAAATAATATTTCAATATCTTGTTTCATTTATATTTGCTGTTTAGAATAATTTTATTCTTTCATTATTTTCTTAATATATAATAAGGTCAGTAAGATACTCTTAGATAGAAGAGGCTTAAACATTAAATAATGAAAATACTAATTTTTAATGACTAATTTTAATTACCCTTGAAGAAACAAAATTAGTAAGTTAATGATTCTTTATAGAGCTTTTTTAAAAATTTTAAGCTATTAAATATGTAATCGACACAATAAACTTCAACTGAAATATCAACAAAGCTTATTTTTATCCACATTTTTTTTAATAATCAGCAAATATTCTGTACAACGTTATATATTATTAAGAACAGGAATATTCAAATTGATCTGTCGGCAATGACTTTAACACGTTTATTACTGAATATAGTATATGATTCAAGGCTGTAACCAGGATTCTTTTTCGAGGGAAGCAAAAGTAAAAAACAGCATTACCAAAACTTACTGACCAAAATATTAATTTCTTCTTATTTAACAGTTTTGAAAAATCTGTTTGATTGCTAGATAAATTACAAAACTCTTCTAGATTTCAAGTAAAAAGAGCAAGATTAATAATGTAACATGACTATACAGATATAGGGTAGATGCTCCAGTTTTGGCCACATTGGATCTGTTTTTCCAATAATTAACCAGTAATTTCAAATTAATTAATAAGAAGCATGCCAATACTCTTTAAACAATCCTTATTTTACTATTTTCAATCTGATTGGTTCATTTTTCTTAAACATGCGACTTGTAAAAAAATTAAATACAAGATCATGTATTATATATTCACAACTGTTAAGGTTTTTGTTAAGGAACAAGTATTTGCAGTCTTTCATCATGAAGCTCTCAGAATTAAATGATTAATCTAATACTGATTACCATTAGGGTTTATGAGGTAAGCTTCCTTTTTATTCTGTATTCATATCAAAATTAATTTTTTTTAAGATTAAATGGGTGGTGGCCAAAACTGGTACTTTAAATTTACTATATGTACCAGTTTTGGCCATGCAGGTGGCCAAAAGTGGAACACTACATGTTCCAGTTTTGGTCACATAACTTCATTATTGTGTTTTTAGGCATTACATAAATTTAAGAATATCTGGATGAAATAAAATCAACTAATTTAGCCTTGTTTCTAAAATAAAAGCATCTGATTTAGTTTTGTTTCTAAAATGAAAAGTAACTGATTTAGTTTTGTTTGTTTTCATTTTACATAGTAATGACTCCAATTAAAAATAAGAAGGCAGGTAGCATTTCCATACAAAAAATTTGCTACTCACCATCTAAAGTTGGTAATGCAGTTAAGGCCATTCAAAATGGAATGTCAGAAACATCTCCATTTTGAATGTTTACCTCACATTTATGTTAGAAAATTTCAACTTCAGGAACCTGAATCGAGTGATGAGGAATATTCTTTTATATGCATGGATTGCTCCGATTTTAAAAATGATTCTGATGAATTTGATTAATGTTGCAATTAAATATTATAAAAATGCATATTTGTGGATATTGTTGAGTATAATAATGCTAATTCTTGATTTGTAAGATTTTTAACAAAATCTGCGCTTTTGCAATGTAAGTTTATTCCTCTCCCCATTTTTTTTGTTTCATATTTGATAAAAAAATTATGTGAGTATATATAGTTTGTATTTTATCAACCAAATTAAATTATTGTTTTCTGCATTCCTGTTTCTTTGTTTAAAAACTGAAATCTGCAGCTAAAATCATCTTAGGAAAATTTTATTACATATCTTTATAAATTCATCAAAAAAATCACATTTAAAATAACAGAAAATAATGTACTAAAATATATATTGCATAAAAATGATTTATTTTTACTTAAAACTCACTAAAATGTCTGTTAAAAATATAATATTAGTGTGGCCAAAACTGGTGCAAATGGGGTTAATTTATTTCAAAATTCATAACTCCAAATCTAAAATATTCTTCAAAAACTAGCAGAAAGCCAATGTAATTTGCTAAAGAATAGTATCAGTATGATTTAATATGCTTCAAACAGTACTTTCACTGTGAAATTCCCATATGATTTTAGAACAGTTTAGTTCATACGAAAAATACAAAATAAAATTTTAAAAAAATATTGGGATAATGCATAACATGTATCGAACTAAAACCAGTAGGAACGATATGGCAATATGTCATCACTAAGGAGCCATTTCGAAATAACATAATCGCAAACATAGAACGAATTATCAACTTGTTTTGTCTAAAGTATAAAAGAAACACGTAAATTTAAAGAGTAATTACTTTCGTAAATATTGTATATTATTATAGGGATAACAATCATATTACTTAAGCAAAATAAAGAGGAAATTGAAAATAAATATCTACTGATTTCTTTTGTTTAAGTTTTATAAAAAATCTCTTACCTCCAAACGCACGTGTAAACAAATGGAGTCGCAGTCGATAGACGAGTATGCTGGAGTCACAGAGGGCGCATGCGTGTAGTCTACGTCATCAAGCGTCTTGCCTTTCAAACCTTGTCGGACAGGTGGTTCATGAAAAGCTTTCCTACGGCAATCTTGCGGGATGGTTTCCGGACCGGTTTCCACGGAAATGCTTTCGCGGACTTGTCGTTCAAACCTTGTCGGTGAGGTAATTCATAAAAAGCTTTCCTATGTAAACCTTGCGGCAAGGGTTTCCGAAACGATTGGTGCGGAAATGCTTCCGCGGAAAGCCTGTGGAAAGTGAAATGGCAACCTTTCCGCAACCTTCCTTGCTATCTGGGTAATCTTCATGGGTTCACCAGCAAAACATTTTAAAAATAAGTATAGGTATTTAAACGGCACTGTTTTCTGTGGCGTAACTAAGTTAAGTTTCGTTATATTAACATCCCGTTTAGCAGCAACTTAAGAGCTATTTTGGAACGAACCTCGTAATTTTCAACCGTGTCAGATGACGAGGACGACGCCTGAGCAGGCACCTCCCTTTAGAAACTTCCTCCCCACTCTAGCGGGAGGACGACGTAACTAGGATGAAGAAGTTAAGGCGTCATTGATTGTGAAGCAAACCCAAGATTTTATAATTATAGGCCTTTCGAGAGGATCGGAAAGAGAGAGGGAGGTAGAAACGATACTAATACATTAAAAATTATATATATATTATTGAAATCTCAATTTAAAAAAATCCCATATCCTCAAATATAAAATGACGCACTTAAAAATAAGTAAATAGTTTTAGTTATATTAACGTCCCGTTTTGAAGCAACACGAGGGCTATTTTGGGACTGACCTCGTAATTTTGAACCTCGGTCAGATGACGAGGACGACACCTGAGCTGGCACCCCCCTCTCCAAACTTCCACGCCACACCAACGGGAGGACGTTTGACCACTACGTATGATTTAACGTGCAACAGGCCCCATACACGGCGGGTCTTCAGTGGAATCGGGTTTCGAACCTGGAACCCTCCGGCCCCAAAGCCGAGACCTTACCACTAGGCCACCGCGGCCTACAAAAATAAGTAAATAAAGACAAGCAAAACTAAAATTTTTCGACATCCTTTAATCAAAATTCTCTGAAAGAGCACTATTAAAATATAGATTTTTGATAATTTTTTGTTGTTGAATATTAAAATTCACGTGTAACATTTTTCTCTTTTGTTTTTTTCGAAGCATTTAATAATTAAGGCAAAGCAATTGCATTTTGCAATATTTTTAGAAACAGTTTTGTTTTTATGCATAAGTGTTTATTATCGTATAATCTAAATTCAATGACAAATGTTTTCAAAGTTTTTTTCTCTCCATCATATTTAGCACAAACTTTTTGATTCCCTTTAAATGCATTTTTTTTTCAGAGAGAAAACTTTTCTACAAAATATGAAAAAAAAGAGCAATGAATCAAAGATATATATTTGTGCAGAAATGTCTATAATAATAAACATTTATTACGTTTTTACACACTCATCACTTAAAAGTCAACACCATGCAAACAACATTGAAATCAATATTGACTAGCTGAGTGACGTAGTCCTGTCATAGATAATACCCAAGATACCAGAACTGAGTGGGATGCACCGTGAAGACAAAATAGTAAAGAGTTTGTTTCACATTTTGAAGCAAATTATTCAAAGGGAGCTAATAAATACTAGGCCCCAGGTACCTTTTACCCATGTTACGCTATTGTTTAATTCTACATTAAAATTCGAACTTTTTGCTAAATATTTGACGACAAACATTTATTTCTGCCTTCTTGTGCCTGCATGTTTCTATCTTTAGATATATGGATACTTGCTTTAAGTAGTAATTTTTGGGTGGTTTAAAGTATTTGGAAATACTTCACAAGAACATTCAGTCGATATTGTTAGAATGGTGTGTTGGTTTTATACAGTAAACGATAAATTTAATTTTATAACTAATATTACTAACTGGAAGGCAACTTTCTTGCAAATAAAAAATTCTGATATGCGCCGAGTTACCTTTTATAGCTCATTTTTAATTGGTGTATTTTAAATTTCTTTTCTTCTTTATTTTTCGCAAAAGAAAATAATACCCAACCATCTTGTACTTTTAGTTATATTTTTTTAAAGTTAAGTCAGTGAAGGCTGCAATAAAATTTCATCTAAAAATTTGCGAACCTCATATCATAATGAGTGGATCGAATATCAAGTGGTTTTTTAAGACAAATAAAAAAAATTTTAGCGTAAAATTTATTGAAAAATAATATAAAATAAATTAGATACAAAACAAATCCCATGAAAAGATGTTAGAATAAAGATGTAAAAGGGGAGTTGACACTGCTTTTTCAAATCATTCCACATCTGTAGAGCCTTTATAGTATTGACTAGTTTCAAGGCTGACTGTCGTATTCCAGACCGTTTCCCTTCCAGGAAATCGAGTCATAAACATTGAGAAGAAAGACACTGGACTGCTCTCCACCCTTCAAGCAACAAGACACCTGCAGATTTTCAAACCCCCTTCCATGAAAAAGAGCTTCTCTGTTCACTAAATTCGATGCTTGGGAATGGGATGATTTTAACTCAAAATGTTTAACGTAAACTATAATCTTAATTGCATTTTTAAACTACGTGCAAAGGTGTTTTTTTCCCCATCTGGGGAAGAACCTGTTGAATGTTGCAGGCGGCTAGTGTAGATTAAATACAATTTTGGTGCGTTTCAGGTCAAGTTTCAGAAAGTTATTATCATTTTGCAGCTGTTATTAATATATTTAAAATGTAATGGGAGAACTAAATAAAGAAATTTTAAATTTCCTTTAGAAATAATTTAGTTTCTATAGACATTTTTATTAATTGTCTGAATTATTCACTGCTTATTTAATTAAAGGAACTTTATCAAAGTGAGTGCGTTGAATTTTATCTCGAGCTAAATGATATTTTAAATATAGATCTTAGGTAAAAATTTTAATGAATCAAGCTATGAACAAAATTTTAAATTTATTTAATAATTGTATTTCTATAATAACAGTATGAATATAATACTTGTATTATTCTTGTATAAATATCTTAGTTAAAGGAAAATAATTCAGCTGTACTTCTTAATATTATTTTTGTGCTTTAAAGCTAAAATTGTAAAATTTAATTTGTAGATGCATCTTTTTTAGTATACAGCGTAACATTTACCAGCTAAAATTTTAAAATTAAAGTTGGATGTCAATTTTCCTTTTTTAACCTTAACAAATCTTTCTACCATCAAATTCAATTTTGAAAATTAATTCAAAACTTATAAAAAATTGTCTTACTAAGAAATAGCAGTTGTTTCTTTATCTTTGGTTACATTGTCGTTTATGTAAAAACTTCATTTGCTACGTTTGCATTTGTTTTTAAATATTTAAATTTTAAAAAATGCATGATACTAAAGTATTTTATTTTTGAAATAAAATATTAGCGAGTTATAAATTACATTTTAAACTGATATATCCAATTTTATATATTTTAAACCCATAAAGCCTACATTACCTTGCTTAAGTATATATGCATACCTACTTAAAAGTACATATAATTACCTACATATTATGGGATTTTTTTGATTAACTTATAAGATTTCTCAAACAAGATTTTGTAAATATATAATGTGCTTTAGAAAGATCATTAATTTGCATTATTTCTTGCTTTGAAAGTGAATAAAAAACGGACTTTTATCTCAGCAAAATCTCTTTGCGTTCAACATTTCACACTTTAAGTAAAAAGTAGTAGAGATTCTGAAACTAAACACACAGACACAAAAAAAAAAACATTTATTCATTGTTCTTTCTCCACCCGCTTAGCACAGCAATCATTTTCTAAGAATTCGCGAATATGGAAAATGACTCATTAAAATATCGAGATCAGTGGTGAATCCAGGGGAGGGGCTATTGGGCTGCATCCCCCCCAAAGCTAAACCAAAATTCTTGATTTAATTTAAAATCACTACAACTGTTTGATCTTAATTTTCATTTTAAAAGAATAGTAATAAAATCGTGACAACATTGCTTTCTGACTTGACAGGCTCGAAAATTTTCCTACTTTTCTAGTCATTCCACTTGCACATGTAGCATTGGAGCGGTCGAAAACATTTTTTGGCCAGCTATTTCATTGTATTTTTTCTTAAATTATCGAAAGTATTGCAGTGTTCTTTATTATTCTTATTGTCAGGAGAGGAAAGCCTGTAAAGTTAAAGTGTTTTGGTTTATATAAGCCATTTGTCACTAGGATACGAAATTTTTGTGACCTCC
>BGPR01011490.1:23878-48403 GCA_013235015.1 Araneus ventricosus
CCCCCCCCCCCCCGACCCAAATCCTGTATTCGCCACTGATCGAGATTCAAAGGAATTGCATCAAATTGAAGCATTTTCATGTCGTGCATAATTAATGTTAAGTTAAATCTAAACATAAAAACATATGGTTAAAGCATAGGATTATAATATTACATATATACATACATATATATGTATATCCTTTAAAGCTTTATCAATATGAGAATAAGTTAAATATAATTCAATGGTTGCTTTGTCAGTAATTGTAAACTGCTTTAGAAATATCTGATTTATTTTAAATTTTCTAATGTTATTGTATGTACCAATTTCGTGTTTTATTAAACTTAATATATATTAATTATGAAATTTATAAGAAAATATTAAATTTGGCTTTTAAATTAATTTGATATTCTGTCAGATATACAAAAGAGTATCCCACTGTCTCAGCAAGAATTTATCACTATATATGAAAAAAAAATCAAGAACATTTCATCTATAGTAGAGAGTAATGATTTTTCCCTCTGAATACCGCCAGAAAGTCATTTTTGTTTTAATTGTGTTTGATTTGCTGAACGGAAGATATATTTTTTAAAGATTCTATAATTGCACGGAGCTGAGTTAGCTTTTCAGTGGGTTCAACGGAAGGGGGGGGGGGGAGGTTTCTACAAATTACGATTTTTAACTTTTTATATTGTTTCACGACTTTTGGAAATTAGAGATTCATTATTAAATTATTAATGTATTATGTTAGCGAAATAATAACTTGTTAATACAAAAAGCTTTTAACCTTATCAGTGACTGTGTTCACACTTTTGCTAGCCAAAAACACCTCATTTAACTTCGTCTCATACATACACAAACGAGGACAATTTGTTACCAAGTTTGTTTAAAACATGGCTTAAGAGTTTTGTAAGACAAAATTTATCAAATTAACTATACATACCTGATCTTGTACACTTTGTTGTTAAAAAAAGCAGAAGATACTTTATATTAAATTGACAATTTCGTTATTCGCATTTCATTTGATAATGCTTGAAGGAGTAAAATCCATCTGTCGAAGAAAAGGTAAATTAGTTAAAAAATATGCTTAAATGCAAATATTATTAGTTTTTATTTCTGTTAAGTATGTAGTCCGAGATAACTGTAAATGAAATTGATATTTTTATATAAACCAAGAAAATATTGAAAAATAAAACAATTTTCTTAACATTAATGCAAGCAACATTATTGACGACTCGTAAAAATACTGATTGGTATTCCATGTCAAATTTCAGGTTTTGTGTTATACATTTAAAAAAGTGTTTATATTTGGATGAATTTTTATTCATTACACAAAAGTATTTAAAAAAATATGGAGGAAAATTTAACAGTCGTAAAGAATTTACAATATCACTTTTTTTTTATCATTAAAAGGTTTCGTACTTAATAAATGATCAAATAGATTTGTAAAGAAAAAAAAAGAGATTCAGAAAATCCACCCCAGTCGTTTCATTCCATGTTTTTCTATTCGCAACGCTTCCCTCGCTTGAAACTTTAAACCGCAAATGACCATCACTGGCCTTCCTTTCTTTGTTGACAACTGATAGCGCAACAGCAGGAGTCCACTTTATGGAATTTCTGAAGGAAGGGACGTTCAATTCTTCTTGCGCGATCGTAAAATCACTCAGGGCTTTGAGGCAGTAGAATTCTTACACCAGCCGGGCTCAGAGTTAAACAAAGCTTATATAACACATTGAGTAGAAATAAAACAATTATTTTTGGATTAGATTTGCTTTCTAAAAATAACATCCCATTTTGGAACTACTTGACAGGGAACTGTAGGGGCCCTTAAGAAATTCAAGATTCATTGCGTCCATTCCCCACCGTTAATGAGGAGGAAAGCCATTATAAGTTTGTCGTTATACGCGTAACTTAAAAACTGCTTATATAAAGATTAAATTAAAATTAATATAAACCTCTGGTTTAGAAGGGGAAATGGGACCCAGAAATTTGCATTGCCTAAGGGCCCCTACAAAGCTTAATACGGCCCTGATTGTGGGTTTACGAAAATTTTTCACGTCCCCTGCAATCATATTTTATGATATCCCCCTGCTTCCCCCCCCCCCCCGAATTTGGATCCGCAACAACCATTTTATGATAAAATGGGATCGTAAAAAAATTTTCCATTTGAAAAGTGTTAGCGAGAAAAAAATAGTTTAAGATAAGACAAAGTTAATAAAGTAGAGAATTTTTTCTAAAATTTATTATATAATAATAAATTTTAATACAGTAATACAGTTTGCCATATTTTTTGTCACATTTTAAATTAATCAATTTTTCAGTCTGAAATTATTTTAAGAACATGCTTCTTGATTGTCAGATACTCTTGGACTTAATATATGTAAATAACAAATAATATGAAGAGAAAAAAAACGCGGCCTTGGCCATGGTAGATCTGTAAGATCACAATTGAGGTTTCAGTTTTGAGATGAGTGATTAAATTCGAAACTTCATTAATCCCTAAATCTGATTTATTGCCACACAGGGAAAATAATATGTTAACATCAAGTTGAACTCATGAATCTACATTTTAAAAGCTGAAAAGCTTCCTTCGTCAAACTCTTTTTAATATTAATAATAATAAAAAAAAGCCAAAAAACTTTTTTCATTGCTTTTAGACTCTAAATCTCAACTATCACATTTTTTAAAATTTAAATCATGACATAAAAAAACTACATCCAATAAAAATTATTCTTAATTGAATCTGCTGTTTTAATACTTAATTACTGAGCTCAAATTTCTAGCCTGATAAAGATTACATTTAAATTTAGCTGGAAATGAACGAAATTTAAAATATAATTCCTCTTCACTTCTTTTGTCTTTTTTTAAAATTTCATACCCATATTTTAGTTAATTTCATGCTCTTGAATTGCTTATGTTCAATTTTTGAACGAAAAGTGTTAAATTCTTATCTTAAAGTCAATCTTAACGGGAATATTTTGAGTGATTACCAAGTCGAGATTCGCATATATTGTGCTTTAGTCTCGGTGCCTTAACTGCCGAGAAATTCTCAAAGACATAATTCAGCATTGTTCAAGTTGACCTTCAGTATTTATTTCAACAACTCGAAATCTCTCGCTCATATAGTTTTCAGAATTCGTTGTGAATTTGTGATATTTTCAAAAGAAAAAAAAAATCTTTTGAAATTATTTTCAAATGGTTATAAATAGGCTCAATTATTAGGTCGTTTATTTAAAAAACAATAGCTACAGACTTTCTGCATTTTCTGGTCTCTAAATTTTCCTTAAGATTTTTGATACTCATAGATATTTCTATTACAGAATAGCTACATTTTCAATTAAGTTAAAAAGAGCTTTAAATAATGATATTTATTATTCTGCAAATGATAAGCACATTTTTAAACAAGTTACATCGAAAAATTATAGTTGCACGCCAGGACATTTTTTTCTCCTGGGAGAAAATAGTAACTAATTTCTCCAAACATACATCTTTAGAATTCTCTCAATTCCGGAGGAAAAGCGTGAGAACAACTTCACAGTCGTAAGGAGGTCTAGCAATGAGAAGATAATTGTGAATCGAGAGAAGGTGTGAGGTGTTAATGGGTTTTATTATTAAGATGACGCGTGAGCCGTATCTGTGAGAAATTGTGATAATTGTGTTAACTACGCCCAGGATAAATAGAAAGATTTTCTCTTTCTGCCTTGAAATGTGATAATCAATCTACACGCAAATTTAAATTACTTATATTAAGATTTTGAGAAAAAATTTAAGTTATGTTCCTAAAAATACTTATATTACGATTTCAACGATTGTTGCTCCATGCATGTCGCACCATTTACGTCGCATGACGGAATTTATAGATAACTAGTTAATAACCCCGCGTTGCTCGGGATCCATATTTTTTCATAAGCCCGCCTCCGATTTTTTTTTCTTTTAAAATTCTGTTAAATTTAATTATTTTTTCTTATATCTTATTTATTTTTTTCTTTTTATCTTATCTAAACTTTACTGCTACCCTGGGCCCCGATCGCTAGAAAAACACTTTTAAATTTTGACTTGTCAGTCATTATTTTTGAAGCGATGAAATTAAGCATGCTTTTAATTACTATAATTACAATTGTAACTAGTTAATTAGTTTTTGGCGATATTTAAGAAGCTTTGAATTTAATAATCTTAAATTTATAAATTAAAATAAATATAATAATTATAAAATAAATAAATAAAATAATAAACGTTTTAAATTACTTTTTCATCAAACAATACTGACGCCGGAAAAATTCTGTACAGTCTAATTGTTCATTAAAAATATATATTGTTTCAAAGCTTAAAGTAAATGTCTTTTACTTTTCCAAACATCTCACATTTTTATTCAAACCATACTATTATGATGTAATAAAAAGACTACATTTGAAGATTTTATTTCAACTAGAAAGGATTGAAAGGAGATTTACGTTTGTTAGGGAAAGACCTCGTCATTTTGAACCGTGGTCAGATGAAGAGACGACACCTGAGCTGTAAGCCCCTCTCGAAGCGTCCGCACCACACCGACGGGAGGACGTTTGCCCCTCTGCATATGATTTAGCGTGCAACAGGACCACATATACGGCGAATCTTCAATAGAATCGGGTTTCGAGCCTGGGGCCCTCCAGTCCCGTAACTGAGACCTTATTACTAGGCCACTGTGTCCCCAGAAATTTATGAAACATATTCAACATTAAGAAATCGGGATGCAAAATAATAATTTTTTTCTCCTGCAAGTTATTTCACACCAAAAGATATATATTTCCAAATGCTTCTGAATTTTTAAAGGGCTTTGGATAAAGGTATCTTAGTAAAACAATGATTAATTAAAAATAATTGTTGGTAAAATATTCATATAAGCCGTATTGAGAAAAATTGCATTTAAAATTAAGTAAAAAATGCTTTTTTAAAAAATACATTCATACTTGTAATAGCTCCAAGAACATAAAATTAAGCACACTTGCTTAAAAATGAAGACAGGTGAGTTAAAATTTAGGAACTAATTTCTTGTTTCTGAATAAAATAAATGAATGTTATGAAGTGAAACGATCACCAAGTTTCACCAATCAGCCTGCAAGTTTTGTTGAATTTCAAAAATAATTTTTTTCCTTCGCCGAAGGCATTTTTGAGATCAATCGTCTAGTAAAAATTGATTGTACGACTCTCTTATCTACATGCACCAGCGAAAGAAGTTTTATCGTAGTAAAAAACTATCTGCGAGCTACCATGGCCAGAGAAAAAATTAGACGGTCTTTGAAATTTATGTTTTTAATTCTTCATTTTCTATTATTTCTCGTAGTTGCGACACACAATTCTTACTATATTAAAATTACAAATAATTTATTAATCCAAATAAGTATTCATTATAAGTGAATTAATTAATTAATATTTAATTACTTTTAACTAAATATAAAATTAATTATTTGTTATTTTAAAGTTAAATTAGAGAAAATTTTCTCGTGCCCTCGTCGGAAAATGCCTGCCAGCGCCCCTGCTTGTGCTAATCCATCACTGTGCCAAATTTGGATATTTTATATAAAAAGTATGTATTAAAGTAGTGTATTTTTTATTATATATTTGATGACGGAATTTCATACAAAGTATGAAAATAAATATAAGACTGTTTAAGAGTGACAGAATTTAAACGAAATGCATCTCCCCAGATCTATAACGAAAATTTATAAAATGAGTAAATGGAAAATGTATCCATTATTCACCAATAATTATTGGTGAATGAGACCTGATTGTTGTCATTCATTCATTAATAATGAATGAAAATTTTTACAATCGATAATATGCAGATATCGCAATGATCCAAAATGTATTTTCAGAGCATAAATGGTAGTCAGAATTTGTATTTGACTTTCAGTCTTTATTAAGATACATCTCCAAAGAAATATTTATTTGATAGTTAATAAAATGCTCAAAATATTCTTAAAGGAGTTGTTAATATAGTTGCATTCAAAGGAAATAAAAAATTCATAATTAAAAATATATTACAGATTTAAAAGTTAATAAAATGACGGTAAATTTTCTGAAAATTATCATAAAATATTCTCATCTTTTTAGTTCGTGTGATAAAAAAAAATATCGGCAAATGTTCCTTTTTTCAATCGTCTGTTTCATTGAAATAATTACATCAACCTATTCATCAGTGTATCAAATTGACAATTAAGAGGAGGGAATGAATGAAAGAATGTGGTCGAAATAAATTTCAAGGCCGCTACAAGTTGCAAGATAACATAAATTTCAGAATATTGATTTAATAAAACTAAAAAAAAGCATTACATTTATAATGCCTATAAAAATCTGATTTAAAATCGATCAGTCTCAGATTAATATACCAATAAGGTTTGCCAAAGTAATCAATCAATTTTTTATACGATGCTATTGTCCAATCCAATTTCCTACTGTTCTTTTAAATAAAAAAATAAATAAAAATAGCCATGGGTTTCAGAAAACGATCAACCACAAATGTCTATCTGTGTGGTCTGAACTTCAGACCGGCGGGAATGAAGGAAATAAATCTCCCCCTGCTCCTATGGGCTGGAAGCTGGAACGCTTATTCGTTTTCCTCTTCGAATTGCAAAAGCACTGTAATTATTCAAAAACGCATATCACAACAAGAAAGATGATTCTCAGAAAGACTTATTGAACCGCGATTGGGGAAAATTGCGATTTGGAGGAACAGGAAACGAGGAAACTGCGAAATATGATAAAATCATAGCGAGGTGGTGTAAGGTGATCTGCCGTGACCGAAGACCCAATCCCGTGGGGCATGGATCTGCGCGGTGAAGACGCTGCTTCCCCCGACCCGAGTGGGTGTGTTGATGCCCCCCTGTGTGGAAAGGGTAGTTCATACATTTGTGAGAGCTTTTAGATTAGCGTTTGATGGCGCCATCTGTTGACAGTATATAGAACTAAAACATTGCAAAAGTATATTAAAAGATATGAAATTAAAATTGAAAAAAACCACTTTATGCACATTTAATTAAAAATGATTGAATCACACCTTTTTGACCGTAGTATTCATCACTGGTATTTGTGATTTTTTGACAATGCGTAGAAAATAACAGTTCGTCAAATATTCGTCATCCCTAGTTTGCAGCAAGCTTGCAACAAATTTGAGATGACAAGAGTGCAAGCTTGAAACAAGTTTGACATGACAAGAGTGCAAGTTTGCAACAAGTTTGAAACAAGTTAACGCAAGCTTCGAAGTCACCATGGGACGAGCTTGCAGCAAGCTTGCCGAGTCAAACCTCATTCCAAATTATAGCAAAAACAGAGTACGAACACAACCCGGATTAGAACTCGCGACCTACCGGTTCAGAAGCTGACGCACTAACCACTGGGCCAGTTAAACTCCGAGAGGAGAAGACAGATTTCGCTAATACATCGTTCGATTCGATTCGTATACGATTTATTTTAAACTGTTTTCTTGATTTCATTAATTTTTTTAGTTGAGAATATGATTTGAAGTCAAAGAGAGAGCGATTTTCTCTAATAACTACGTTTTGCTAGTAGAATAAATTATGAAATTAGAGTTCAAAAGTAATTAATTTAAAATGGGACAAAATGTATAAGTTTATTTTTCAACAAACATTGACTGTTTTTTCGGTTTAATTTTGTTTATAAGCGTTAAAATTTCAACATTCAGAAAAAGGCGATATAGTTTTCTTTAAAGTGCGAGTGTTATATTTAGTAAAAAGATGGAAAACGTTTCAAAAATATTTTTTTATAAAAAAAGTTAGTTTTTTTTACAAATTATCATTCATTTATTGAATTAATAAAAAGAAGGACTGTCTAGGAGATGCTATTAAAAATTGTGCGTTTTTTTAAAACAGAAACAAAGATAATTATCTCTTTGTGCTATCTTTGCATCAGGCTTGTTTTGAAAACTTACAGCAAGCTTGCAATGCAAAGGAGGTGGCGCTATTTGTCACGGCGAACTTGTGGAAAACGCGTTTTGCAAGAGGGTGGCGCTAGTTGTCACGGCGAACTTGTCACAATTTCGCTTCAAGTTTGACGCGTCAAATTTGCTATGACAAGGTAATATCAAGTCAAAATCAGACTTGCTGCAAACTTACGTGCTATCTGGGATGCTTTCTCCTAAAGTTTCTTTCATTAAAATAGCATATTCAAAACATACAGTTATCAACTACTACCACTATTGCAAATTGGGAATTGTCTAATTTTATTACAACGACATCGAAATCTACAATTGCAATGGCAAGCATTTATGAACCTATTATAAGCATGGCAATTCAACTGCACATCACTTTAAAAGTATATAGTTTCCGCAAAATAAACATAAGTTTACATTCCAAACTCAAGCCAAGAGTGTCTAAATAGCTAAATACTTAAAAAGTTACTGATCGCATTATGTTTCGTTGATCAGACTACTAGTTTACAAAAAATTTTAATGTATATATACACTTGAATAAAAAAAGAATCCTTGGTGTCTTTTTTTAACTAACAGTTATTTGTTCATTCCATCGTTTTAAATCTGAATAATGGATAAATCGGCAAAAAGAAAAAAAAGAAGGATCGCCAATCAAAAATATGTTTGATCTCGCAAACTACATAATTAATTCCAAAGTAAACAGAGAGCACATAGCACATTATGCTATCAGTAATTTTTTTTTTAAAGTATATATCCCATGTGTTACAAACAAAAATATATTGATTGCAGAAGAATCAATTAAAAAAACAATTTCCATGCAACTCAAAAATCAAGTACTTTGAGTTACGACAACACATAACATAGCATCAGAAGCGGTTTTGATCCTGGTATAATCGAATCGCTTAGCTGTGGTTCTTCACTACAAAGTGTCAGAAACTGTGAAGTAGCAATAGAAAGGATAGAGAAACTGTGAAGTAGCAATAGATAGGTTAAAACTGTGAAGTAGCAATATGGATGTTGGTAAAAGACCAGAACTGTGACGTCGAAGGTCGACATCAGTTTCAGTGCAGTGATTGATTATTATTGTAAGCCCCACCAAGACGTTCCAAACACCCCCTTCAAAAGAATTTTTGCTGGAGCCATCTGTTGACACTATAAAGAACTAAACATTAAAACTATATAGAAGGCGTATATTAAAAAGAAATAATTTTTTATTTAAATTTTTTAGAACACTTTACTTATATTTAATAAGATTTTTTTTAAAATTAAAGGTGTGATTGAAATAACAGTTATTTGGAATAGATATTTAAAAATGGAAGTGATTATTTGCAGGTACACTATACCTACGGATAAAACGTTACTTGCAGGTACACTATACCTACGGATAAAACGTTACTTGCAGGTATACTCTACTTACGGATTACTTGCAGGTTTTTTCAAATTCAATATGCTTCTGTAGAAATTTTAAAATGTCCTTTTTGCACTTGAAACGTTCTTTCTGTGTTTATGAGATTATTAAAAGAAATATTAATGCTACTATGTGAGAATTTTCAGTTTCCCATAGGAGACATGCGACGTTTTTGTTTTACATTTAATTTGGTCTTGAGAGCAGATTTCTAATTTATTTGATTGAATTTGGTAGAGATAATATATTTACTGATTTTTTCACTCATAAAATTAAACCAAATGGCAAATTATCAATAAAAAACAAATTTCAGATCCTAATGAGCTCTAAAGACCCGAAAGATGTCTTACGAAATTTTAAACTTCCCTTTGCAGTTGACGGAAACACCAAAATCAATAGTCTGAATCTGCTATAATCCATTTACAAAAGGCAAATTTACATTGAAAAAAATGCAGAATTAACCGTCGTTAAAAATTTTAACAAAGGGTGAAACGCTAAAGAAGGAAACTAAACGGCCCCTTACCTCCTTTTTGTCATGGCTGAGTGACGTGGTCGTAAAGTACTTGCTTGTAAACCGAAAGGTCATAGGATCGAATCTGGCTATTAAGTTAGGTTTTTTTTCGCATACGTAAACAAATCTGTTTAAGAATTTGAAATTTCCTTATTCATTTTTAAAAGAGATATCTATAAATTCAATTTTTTATTTGATTTTACTCTTTGTTTTCTAAACCTCGTTAATTGTCAAGCATATTTTAAATAGTATTATAGGATATAGTTATATCCTTACTCCTTCTTCACTACTCAATGCTTGCATGTGATTTAAATTTCAAAATGTATTAATATTTGCTTCGAGGTCTCTTCAATCACTCCTATAGAAGAAAAATAAATTGAACAGAATGTGCACTGGCTAATAAATGATGTTTTATCCAAAAGATACAGTACCTTCTAATCCCATTATCCAAAAATAGGTAAAATTCGATAATAAACAGCATCTCTCTACTTCAGTTTTTAACAATGGATTAAAAACAAACTATTAAATATTTGTAGAAATGAAGAAAAGGTTTGAATGTAAGTCCAGCAATGAGAAATAATGTCTAGAATTATATTTAAACATCTTTTTCAAATTATTAAAATTAGAGAAAAAATTCACGACCACTCATTATTTATTTAAAACAGTAAATAACATTTTATCCGCAGATATTTTAGTCGTTGAAACTAATTCCACTTGATCTGATATAACTAAGTCCATGGGTAACGAACTCAAAAAGGAAACCAAAAGCACACAGTGTTCCTCAGGCGTTCATCCTCCCAAGTACTGACCGCTCTCAGTGCAACTTAATTAGGGTGATCGGACAAGAACCGGACGTTCGTGCTCTGTACCTGCAAATAACGTTTTATTCGCAGATACAGTACCTGCAAATAACGCTATCCATTAAAAATAGCAATAGCAAAAATAATTGTTACTCAAAAAATCGTGGATTATACATCCCTAGGCCCCGAAGGAAGGAAGGAAGGATGAAGGTGTGTTCTCCGGCGTATGCTCCAGAACGGGGTTCTTAGCTTGTGCCGGGTTACAAAAAATGCAAATCTCGAATACCACACAAAAATCTAAAATCTGCCTGAAGCAACTAAAGAGGCTAGTATAGCCTTAATTTTGTGACAACCCTTGACGGAAAAATCACAGATCCAATCAAATGACAATGGGATGCACCCAAGCTTAGCACGGAATGAATCTCTTGCAGTCTCATATTTGGGACAAGAGAGAACGACATGTTCTCAGGTTTCTGGAACCTGGCAATGGAAACAATTAGGCGAACCCATAAGTCGACATTTATGTAGAATACCGTTAAGTGGAAGGGTCTTGGATACGAGTCGAAAAATTAGAACTTCATTGCGTCTAGATAAGTTAAGTTTTTTGAAATTGAAGTCGTTAAGCCATCTAAATTTGTCATGATATTTAGAATTTTCCCATTCCATATTTTGTTTCTGCCGGATGATTTTAAAGCATGCCGATCTGGCATCCTCAGGCGAAATCCATTCACAGATGTTCGGAGAAATTAATGCTTGTTTGGCTAAAGAATAAGCCCGTTCGTTTTCTGCAATCTCCACATGAGCGGGAGTATAAATCAGCTCCAAGGAGGAGCAGAGTTTTAAGGCGTTAAAAATGGATCGGGCCAGAAAAAGAGAACTTTTTGGAGACTGGAAATTGAGGTTTTGCAGGGCCGTCAAATTGGACAAACTGTCCGTCAAGATGAGATAATCCTTATTTTCTCCGATGAAGTTCCTAACAGCCAGGGCTATAGCGAACCCCTCCCCTGAAAACACATATTATGTATCGTCCTCTTAATGACAACATCCGAGACACAGTTGAGAGCCCCAATCTCAGTGGAGTACTCATTTTTAGATGCATCTGTGGCCAAAATGACCTGATCAGGGGGAAGACATGATTTGTAATCCGCAAACATAAGTTTGATGATGCTCGGATCCAAATTTCTTTGTTGGAAGTCCAACGGGTCTATTCTGGTACCCCGGTTGGGTTGGGAGCGTTTCGCCTTTCGACCGCGAGACGTTAACGACTTTTTCTCGACCGAAAGAAGGGGTCTGATTCTCGTACCTCGGTCGTTTCGAACATCTCGCTTTACGCTAGGAAGTGACGTATTTTTGCTGCGCGCGCAGCAAATCAAGCGATGGTCTGCGATATTTTTGTTTATTGTTTCAGATTCACAAGGAGAGGGCACGACTTGGGAAATTCAATTCGGGATGAAACTTGGCATATTAGTAGCATACCATTAGGGTGTTCTCCCATTAATCTAAAAAAGGGCAATGGCCAGCCAATTCGGAGGCCTCAAACTTTTTGCACAACTTTTATACCAGTAACTCTTCACAAGCAACAAGTGCCCAGATAGCTTAGATGTCAGTGCACTGGACTACCATTCGCTAGGTCCGCAGTTCGGACTTGGCTGCCGTTTTTTTTTTCTTTCAAAATTATTCCAAATTAAATTAAAAAATATTTTAAATTAAAACTTTAATTTTTTATGCAGAAAATAACTTTATTTATATGATATTTGAATTGCAGATAAAATCATAATATATAAACAGTAAAATAATTATAAATACATCTTTAATGGTGATAAATTTTATCTCTAATGACTCGCATCATAAAACAATTTTGTTTAGGCATTATCTTTCATAGATTTTAGAAGTTTATTCTAGATTTATTAATTAATTCCCATTTTATCTTTCATTTTGTACTAGTAACTTTATATTTCTACATTAAATTATATACAAAAACCGGAATAATTATAAAAACACTGGAAACAAAAAATATTTTGACACCTTGCACAAGTGATAAATGACTATTGTTCGCAAGAGCAACGGTCCTTTAGATTTGTAGGAATACAAACTTCGCTCACATTAAAAATTATCTCTCTTTGATTAGAAAGATTGACATTGTTTTTAAGTTTTTCAAAATTATTACAAATTAAATGAAAAAATTTTAACTATTTTTAATTAAAATATTAATTTTTTACACATAAAATTACTGTTTATTCATATTATACTTGAATTATTTGTAAATTTACTTTATAAGTACTAATATAATGATAAATATAACTTTAAAGTTAATAAATCATAACTACAATTACCCACAACATGAAAGATATATTTTAGGCTTCATCACTCATAAATTTTATAAATTAATTCTACTAATTTCATACGATAATGAGTAAAGACATTTACCCAATGGTCCCTTTTCAATTATTGAAATTTCGGACCATCTGCCTAAGAATTTAATAGATTAACAGCTGCTCTCTGCTATTTTTAAATCATTAAAATATTGGACTATCTGCATACGTATTCAATATATTCACATCTGCTCTCTACTGTTTCCAAGATAAAATAAGAACGAAGAATTTGTGAACATAAAAAGCAATAATTTAAAACTTTCAATGAATTTAGAACGATAATTTTTATTATAGTTAATATTTATCACCATTAAAGATGTATTTATAATTTTATTTTACTATTTATATATTAGTTTTATTATTATTTTATCTGTAATTCAAGTATCATATAAATGAAGTTATTTTCTGCATAAAAATAATTAAGGTTACAATTTAAAATATTTTTTAATTCTAATTTAATTTGGAATAATTTTGAAAGAAATAAAAAAACGGCACCCAGGACCGAACTGCGGACTATCTGTGCACTTGTTGCTTGTGAAGAGTTACTGGTATACAAGTTGTGCAAAAAGTTTGAGGTCTCCGAATTGGCTGGCCCTTGCCCTTTTTTAGATTAATGGGTGAACACAATAATGGCATGCTACTAATATGCCAAGTTTCATCACGAATTGAATTTCCCAAGTCATG
Organism: Araneus ventricosus; assembly: GCA_013235015.1. Classification (NCBI taxonomy): domain Eukaryota; kingdom Metazoa; phylum Arthropoda; class Arachnida; order Araneae; family Araneidae; genus Araneus; species Araneus ventricosus. The sequence continues at coordinate 37,554 of BGPR01011490.1, forward strand.
CCATCTCCTTGTCAGTTCGAGTTTTGAATCGCCAAAGGAACTATGGAGAAGCGTATATTTGCTTCCCAATTCGAAATTATGTTGGATTATTTTGAAAAATATCCAAAAATTTTAAGTGGGAAAGTTGATCGCATTTTTTCAAAAGACACCAAGGGTAAGAGGTGGGAAGATTTAACTTCTGCTCTTATAAGATGCATTATAATGCATCTTTCTTGCTTTCATAAGTCCATTGTTAAGGGGGGGGGGAACCATTTATCTTTTACAAAATATACATTTATAATAATATTATACATTTATAGAACATAAATTGCAGTCTTTTTTCAATATATTGATGTAATTTTACCAGTTTTCTAGAGAGATTAAAAGTAATAAACTTTTTTCCATGCCAATTATTTTAACATGAATAAATCTTATAAAATAATATTACAAACAATTTGTTTATTTTTCCAATTACATAAAAAAATAAAACATGAAAAAAGTTATTAAATTCAGCAAGTTTTCACAACATTAAAAAAATTACGTCTGTATCAAAGAACAAGAAAAATTCTTTTATTGTCAGATTTTGCAATTACTTTGTAAATATTTGACAAATTTCTTTGAATTAAAACCCAAATAAAAAAATTGTAATGATATATATGTAGAAATAATCTCAATTCCGGCCTGAGCCGCCAAAAATTTGTAGGAATATGGGTTGCAGGGGAATAATCCCGGCTTGAGCAACCAAAAATTGTAGAAAAAGGGTTGTGATCACAGATCCCGGGCGAGGATCCAAAAATTGTAGAAATTACTATGATTACGGCCTGAAGCCAAACATAAGTTGTAGAAGAGAGCATTATCTTATGGGCACTCTAGGGGTACATGCACCAAAGATAAAGGGTGAGAGACGGGAGTTAAAACTAAATTATTTATTAATTAAAACAACATAATATGAAATAAGAAAAGTATTTACACAGGTAATTATTTACAGTTAGACAGGAAAGATTTAGGGTTGTTACTCACTTAAGTTATCTTACACACCGTTTAAACATTATTTAACAGTTAACAGCCATCGCCCATCGCCGCCGTGCTGACAGGGACGAAAACCTCGTAGCTCGTTACCGCATGACTGGTCCGTTCGATTTCAAAAATTCATCTCATGCAGATTTAAACATTACACTGGGTTTTAAAGGAGAGCTTACACCTACGCATCACGTGATTACCGTGAGAAAGCGCGTGATCCTTATCATCCGATATGTTTCTGCTGACACCACAATATTCAAATGCGCTTGCACGGAAAGTGAGAAATTATTATTGGGAAGGAATTAAACTTACGCTTTTGAGCTAGACTGGGAAAATACAATTCCTACATATATACGGAATGAGGAAAGTCATTCCACACTCAATGTTAAAAGAAATGTTAAAATGTTACCTTAATTTAATTTAATAAGAAAATATTAAATAATTAAATCTTTAAATGTAATTGATCTTAGCTAATTATCAAATATCATTATTGACTATCTTGATAGAGTAATAAAAGATTTAAATACTTTTAAAGATTTAATTACTTTAGATTGTCGTATTAAATTATAGGATTAAATTATTTAAATTCGATAAAAGATTTAACTTTTTTAAAAATCTAAAGTAATTGATAAATTCTTCTTCAGATTGGTCAAATGGATTACAGTTATCCCGATAAACCCTTTCAAAACACAATTAACTTCTTAGCAGCCTCCATTTTAAACAAAAATTTGATAAGCTAGCTTTTCTCGCTAGCGAAACGAGTTTACGGCAGGTACAGAGCTGCCGAGAAATCGGAATCCTTTTTTCGACCGAGCGAGATCCCAACCGGTTGGAAAAACGGGTACGAGAATCGCACTTGTCGTTAACGGGCGGAAAAAGTGACGTCTCCCAACCCAACCGGGGGTACCAGAATAGACCCGCAAATCATTAGTCCTGATAACGAAATGCTTGCAATCGTCCCAACTTACCGGAAGCCTAATCAGGATGATCTGGTCCAGGGATTGATTTCCTAAACGGGAATAATTTTCCAGAGTGGCTCCACATGGTAGTCTATTAAAAACCCGGTTGGAGATAATAGAGTTGACCTCCTTTATTGATCCCCATACAGCTGTGAATTCTCGGGCTGAAAATTGATTCACAAAGAATACCATGTTTTTCCTCAGTTTCATATTAATCTCATTCGAGTTCCTGTAAAGAACTGGGAGGGGTGTCCATCGTGGGAGACCAAATACAAATCGAAGAATATTATTTTGGATGACTTGCAAAGCTGCGTAACCAGCCTTATTAGCCACACCAACCGTGTGAGCTCCATATTCGATTGATTGAGTAATGCAAGCATTACAGATTTTGAGCAAATTGGATGCATTTGCACCCCACCGAGGAGCAGCCAAACCTTTAATCACGTTAAGCTTCTTAAAGGCTTTGGTCTTAAGCTGTTCAATATGTGAACGAAAGGACAAAGTTGCGGCAAACTGAATGCCAAGAAAACGAACATCATTGGACCAAGGGATACTACTACCACGAAATAAAACTGGGAACCCAGTTGGCGATCGCCGAGAAGAAAGATTTATTATATTACTCTTTTGAGGAGCGATATCCATGTGCCACTCATTGCACCAGCTTTCCAATTTAGAGACACAGAAACGCAGCTTATTTTTGACCGCCTCAATGTTATATTCCTCTACTAATATAAATATGTCATCCGCATAGATGAAACAAGTGACATCATTGGGCAAAACGCTATAAACATCATGCATGAAAACTGTGAAAATTAAAGGAGAAAGGACACTTCCTTGAGGGACGCCCCTTTCGTGCTTGAAGAGTGTGGAAGATACGCCTCTCCAAGAAACAAAAGCTTTGCGGTCCTGAAAGAAATAGGAGATCCATAAGGCTATCTTTCCCCTCACCCCGGATTGTAACAACTTGAGCATTAGGCCGTCATCCCAAACATTATCTTGCGCAGCCTTTATGTCAAAAGAAATCCCAAAAACGGACTTCTTCAGAATTCTAGCTGTTAGTACTTTATTGAACAGGACTGCAGAGACCGTTCCAGTTTTGAATCGCCAAAGGAACTATGGAGCAGCGTACATTTGCCTCCGAATTCGAAATTATGTTGGATTATTTTGAAAAATATCTACAAATTTTAAGTGGGAAAGTTGGTCGCATCTTTTCAAAAGACACCGAGGGTAAGAGGTGGAAAAATTTAACTTCTGCTCTTATAAGATGCATTATAATGCATCTTTCTTGCTTTGATAAGTCCATTGTTAAGGGAGGGGGTTAAACCATTTATCTTTTACAAAATATACATTTATAATAATATTATACATTTATAGAACATAAATTGCAGTCTTTTTTTCAATATATTGATGTAATTTTACCAGTTTTCTAGAGAGAGAGAGGGAAAAGTAATAAACTTTTTTCCATGCCAATTATTTTAACATGAATAAATCTTATAAAATAATATTACAAACAATTTGTTTATTTTTCCAACTACATAAGAAAATAAAACATGAAAAAAAGTTATTAAATTCAGCAAGTTTTCACGACATTAAAAAAATTACATCTTTATCAAGGAACAAGAAAAATTCTTTTATTGTCAGATTTTGCAATTACTTTGTAAATACTTGACAAATTTCTTTGAATTAAAACCCAAATAAAAAAAATTGTAATGATATATACGGAATGAGGAAAGTCATTCGACACTTAATGTTAAAAAAAATGTTAAATATTACCCTAATTTAATTTAATAAGAAAATATTAAATAATTAAATCTTTAAATGTAATTGATCTTAGCTAATTATCAAATGTCATTATTGACTATCTTGATGGAGTAGTAGTCTTAGCAGCCTCCATTTTAAACGAAAATTTGATAAGTTCTGATATCGAAACAACACTTCTCGCTAGCGAATAGCGTTTACACCAGGTACAGAGCTGGCGAGAAATCGGATACCTTTTTTCGACCGAGCGAGATCCCAACCAGTTGGAAACACGGGTATGAGAATCGCACTTGTCGTTAACGGGCGGAAAAAGTGACGTCTCCCAACCCAACCGGGGGTACCAGAATAGACCCTCTGGTCTATACCAGGGGATTTGTTTCTGGTCTTCGCTAGAAGATTATGAAATTCCTTAAAAGAGAAAGGGCGATTCAAGGTCTGATCGTCAGAGTTCTCAAGATAATATGCAGAAAAGTCTAAAGGGATTCGCTCATCCGGTGCCTTCTTAATTAAACTACCTTCAATTGCATTAGCCTGAGCAGTCGGCGCTGTCATTGTAATTCCAGAGGAGAGAACAAAATTGGTCGTACATCCATCTTTGTTAAGTATGGCTTTAACGATACGGAAAGCCTGGTGGGATGAGGCAGCTTCCTGACATGTTTTCTCCCAAAAACTGCGTTTACAGCTCTTAACATACTTCCTTAGTGCAGCGGCCATATCTTTGTATGCAGCCCAGTTCGTAATAGAGGGGTAAGATTTCGCCTTTCGAAGTAACTTCCTTTTGAGCGCCTTAAGATGACTGCACTTGACATCCCACCAAGGGGAGTGAGTGTGAGCAAACCTAGTGAATGAGTAAGATGAAGATTTCGCACTTTCCTGAAAGATTTGAGTGACTTCCTCAAGGTAAGAGACTTCGCCTTGATTAAGGAGATGAGCATTTATCTGCTTTGAGAATTTACCCCAATTTATATATTTGCGTGTTAGAAGGGACTTTGTGCCAAACTTGGAAAGGGAAATGAAAATGGGGCAGTGATCACTATCATACAAATTATGGGAAATTTCAATACTAGTCGTATTGACAATATCTGCAGAGCAGATGGACAAATCTAATAAAGAAGGGGCTGGAGTCCCCTGATACTTGGTGAAACGGTTCGTATTTAGCAGGCACATATTTTTGGTACTAATCCAGTCCAGGACCAAGTTTGCATCAGAAGATGAATGGGAACTTCCGAGTGGCGGATGATGAATGTTAAAATCACCTAAAAACACAAAAGGAGAAGAAATCTGGGAGTACAAGGAGTCCAACCAGGTAGCTTCAAATTTGCCACCAGGAGAGTAGAGGTTGATAACCGTCAGTGGAAAAACGGAATTTGTTCCAAGCCATATTTTCACCGCTAAGACCTCCACTTCCGACGGTGGGAGGGAGATCAACTGAGCCGGAATATCCTGCCGTACTGCAGTAATCAGTCCACATCTGAGAGAGTTCTGCCTTTCAGCACGGAAGACCTTTTTGTTTTTAAGAGAGAAAGGTTCAGAAGCTTTAAGCCAAGTTCCCAGATAGCACGTAAGTCGGCAGCAAGTTTGATTTTGACTTGATATTACCTTGTCATCGCAAATTTGACACGTCAAGCTTGAAGCGAACTTGTAGCAAGTTCGCCGTGACAAATAGCGCCACCTCCTTTGCAAATCAAACTTGCTGCAATTTTGCAAAACAAGCTTCCTGCAAAGATAGCACAATAAAGAGATAATTATCTTTGTCTCTGTTTTAAAAAACATCCGATTTTTAATAGCATCTCCTAGACCGTAATTCTTTTTTATTAATTCAATAAATCAATGATAATTTGTGAAAAAAATAACTTTTTTATAAAAATTTTTTGAAACATTTTCCATCTTTTTACTAAATATAACACTCGCTCTTTAAAGAAAATTATATCGCCTTTTTCTTAATGTTGAAATTTTAACGTTTATAAACAAAATTAAACCGAAAAAACAGTTAATGTTTGTTGAAAAATAATAACTTATACATTTTGTCCCATTTTAAAGTAATTACTTTTGAACTCTAATTTCATAATTTATTCTACTAGCAAAACGTAGTTATTAGCGAAAATCGCTCTCTCTCTTTGACTTCAAATCATATTCTCAACTAAAAAAAATTAATGAAATCAAGAAAATAGTTTAAAATGAATCGTATACGAATCGAATCGAACGATGTATTAGCGAAATCTATCTTCTCCTGTCGGAGTTGAACTGGCTGAATGGTTAGCGCGTCTGCTTCGGAACCGGTAGATCGCGAGTTCTATCCCGGGTTGTGTTCGTACTCTGTTTTTGCTATAATTTGCAATGAGTTTGCAATGCAAGCTTGATGCAAGTTCGTCCCATGGTGACTTCGAAGCTTGTGTTAACTTGCTGCAAACTTGTTTCACACTTGCACTCTTGTCGTGTCAAACTTGCTGCAAGCTTGTAGATTTTCAGTGCAAGTCGGCTGCAAATTTGCTGCAAACTAAAATTGCTATCTGGGTTTCTTGTAAAGCTGCACACTGAGCTAAGGAGAAAGGGGTTCCAGCAGCCAAAGGATCTTATTTTTGATCCCCGGACGTTCCATTGAACAAACTGCATGGCAAAGAGATTTTAAAAACACCACACTTACCCGATTTCCGAAAAATCGTCCACTACATTGAGTTGATTAATTTCAGCAAGGGACCGTGGATCGTTCCCAAAGCTTGGACTCTGTGCCGGGCTATATTCAAAATGGACCTTATGCATGTGACGTCACATCCTCCGACACGTGACTTGCCGGCGGCAGCCATTGGTCAGTTTTAATCAGCTGACTCGGAACTAGTTTTATTTCTGAGTTCCTTATAGGCCGATCGTTTTGTTTATTCCTCCACAGCTGTTTTTCTATACTCTCGAACCCAAACGGTGCATAAGGTCCATTTGATTCTAGGAGGGCAACTTTAGATTGGAGCGAGTCAATAGTTGCCTGTTGGGTCTCAATGAATTTCCGGAGATAAATGTTCTCAACTTGTTTATCAAGATTACCCTGGAACATCCACGAGATGGGCAAAGCACTGTCTATTCACTTCTTGAAGTTTTGAGACTTCGTTAACTTGCGGAAGAGCAGTGACGAGCTTTGTCAATTCTTGTACAGCCGAGTTTAGGTCAGTAATTTGTTTGTTTGAGTCAAACGTACTTTGAACAGGCGAGTCACCCTTTACAATTTGTGCAAAAGTTCGCGAAGTGACTTGCTTCCGTGCTTCCCGGAATGAGATATTTTTCTCTCACCAAATTAATGTCCTTTTCGAGAGAGAAAAATATACACTCTTTGCTAAGTGTATCATGAGCTTCGTCGCATCGGAAACATTTTGTGGGAAGAGTACAGTTCTCATCATGTGAGCCCCACAATTTTTACATCTTTTATCGTTCCTGCACCGGAAATGTGTGTGACCAAATTTTAAGCACTTAGGGGTCGTCCACAAATGATGTCACTCTTGGAGGGGGAGGGGGTTCGTGAAATTGTGACAGTTTGTGACAAGGGGAGGGGAGCGGGTAACAAGAAGTGTGACATCACACATTTTGATTAAAATAAAAACATTTAAAATCGGCAGATTAAATTTTGAAGTTATTTTGAAATTACTAGAATTTGAGGGTATTTTTTAATCAGGGCTAAAACAACTTTCATGTGATATTTTTCACTTATATTCCTTTCTTTTTCAAAAAGGCATTCAGGGTAGGTTCTGAGAATATGGTAGCAGCAGAAATTCTTCACCATTAGAAGAAAACCTCTCCCTGTCACACCCTTGAAATGTCCAACAAAAGATACGTCGCCCCACCTGGGTGAGTGGTGGAATTGATAATGGCACTAAATCTGTTTAAGAGTATTTTGTGTTCATAAAGTAAAGATAAGATTTGAAGTAAAATACATCAAAATTCCAAAATACTACTGTTTACAATTGCTCTTTTATATTAATATTTTATTACTATTGTATATTAATTGGGTTTTTTGTTGTATACCTTAATCTTATTTCACACAAAATAAGTACGCATATAATCATTATTATTATGCTCACAAATGTCATTAAAACACATAGTTAAAGTTTAAAAATAAAATTTGAAATATGATCTATAACGTAGTGCTTTGTTTCTGAACTGCAAGTTTATGTTTATGTAATATAGTGCGACAAGGAGGAAGGGGGGTATGGTGAAGTGTGACACTTTGTGACAAAGGGGAGAGGTCAAAAATATTGAAAAAAAGTGCGACATTTATGGACAGCCCCTTATAACACAATTTGGAATTCTCAATAAACTTAGATACTTTGAAAATAAGTCAACCGATCTTTATTTCGGTACGGTTTGTTTTTCCAATCTCATCATCTAAAACAATCGGTATCGGGTCTGACGTACCTTTCTTTTTAAATCTCACAATCTTGGCAGCTGCGAACTTCCGAGTAGAAAGTTCATTGTTAATGTCCACAATGCTACAATCCGTGTCAACATCGCGAATGATGTACTTAGTTACAATGTTCGTGTCTATAATTCGAACCCTTGCATTAGAAGCACTAGTGACAAACTTCGTCACCTTTTCGACTGAGCATAGATAACGGGTAACCAAGATCAATTTTTTATTTTTATTTAGGAAAAAAGGGTCATCACTGAGAATGAGAGGTCCAAACGTAGTATTAATGACTGTTGGCTTAAGCCAAGGAGACGAACCAGTAGTACTATCAATACACAAATTGATATTTGAACAGTCTCTTTGAAGCGCAATAGAAGCTTTATCAACTATCGATATATCATTCGTGAAAACATAATTAATCTTTCCGTCCTTAACACTGCCCTCAGACTCTAAGTCATCGGGTTTTCTTTTCGTCATGCCAACGGCAGATTCCGGCTGGAGTCAGCCCAAAACAAAAAAAAAAAAAAAACAGGCAAAAACCTACCTGGAAATTACCTGAAAATCTAGTACCAAAAGCTCGGCACCCACACAAAAACACAGCGCTGAAAAACGCGCCAAAAACCAGGCAAACAATACCTGAAAACAGACAAGGGAACGCCCCCTACAACATCGCCACGAACATCGGACAACCAAGGATGCAAGCAGAAACATGAAGTCGCAATAAACACTGGTACAAGAGGAGAGTTTGCAAAACACAACCTTCACCCTTCGCTTCCAGCCGCCTTTTTCAAAAGATGCCCGACAACGCGCTCTTTTGACATGGAGAATAAGAAACCCGAGTTCTGACACCGGAGTTGAGTTGAAGTTTGGTTTTGTTTGGGATCTATAGCGGAAAAGGCTGTCATCCCCTAGTATCCGAGATTCACAGTTAGTAGATATCGAAGAGTTTCAGCATCCGAAGAAAAACCTGAAGACGGCGCTTAGAAGAGCAAATCGCATGAAGAATAACTTTATATGAGGAAAAAATTTGAAGATTCAGGTTGACTTCCAAACAGAAGATCCATCTGTTGGGCAAATACTTCTTGCAGATTAAAAGAATATGTTCTAAGTATTTTCTTGATTGCACACAGAGCAAAAGGGGTTGTTGTGAAGTTCAAATCTGCGCAAAAGAGCTGGGGTGAGGATCATTCTGGTTAAAATGCGAATAATTATTATATCCTCGCGTCTATTTTTCAACCAAGGTGCAAGGGATACGATGGAGGGGAGATCTCCCAGGATTTCGAGATATTTGCTATTTCGAAAGTTTTCAATCGGTTTTTGAATAGAAAAAATACTATAGTATGAACAAATGTCTTCCACTGCGATCCACTCAATGTATAGGTCCGACTCCGTGACATTTTTGGCGAGAGAATCCGCCCTTTCATTCCAGGTAATACTTGAGTTCCCCGGAGTCCAAACCAGTGCAATTTTTGATTAAACTTGGCGCTCATTAAAACGTAAGGACTAAACGAAGGATGACTTTGCGAGATTTGATGGATAAATTCTTAAGTGCTTGAAAGTCTGAAAAACTGTCTCTCAAGATCAGAAGATCACTGTCAGGAACTGAGAGGTCGTCAATCGCATGACAAATGGCAGGCGCTCAGCTGTTTCTTTTTCAAGATTTGAAGTACCAGCTATGGAGGTGTAGGTATGAGATTTCGATGCATCCGTAACGATGATAAAATAATCTTGAAATTCTTCACTGATGGTTTCTTCAAAAAGTGCTTTAATCATGAACGTATGTAGAGCTTTATCTTGAAAGCCAAATGAAGTAAGGTGAATTTCACAAATGTCGTTGCGGAGAACATTAAGAATATTAGGCAAAGTGATGATTTGGTCAGAGGTTATGTTCAAATCTGCTAGCAGCCCTGCAAAAGCCTCCTGATCTTTCTTATTAAATTGGATGCAGGGGTTCGAAGATTGAAGGGGTTCGAAGAAGAGAAGAAGTTCGAAATAAGGGAGAATGAACACCATTTGCAACCTGTTTGATAAAAAATTGAATGGCAAATCTCTTAATTTTTTTCAGAGAGAATTTCCTGACCCGCAATTTTCAGTAAGACAATGTTTGGTCTCCACATTGGAAGGTCAAGGGCAACTCTAAGAGCAATAGTTTGGATGGTGTCACAAATTTTGAAATAAGTCTGCGATAATTTGTTGGTGATTGCTCAGCTGTAATAGAAAAGGCTACAGATTCCATTGTTAGTGATGCCAACCAGGTCTTTTGTTCTGGGGCCGTACGATTTATAGGCAATTGTTTTCAAGCGTTAATTTTTCTGAGTGCTTTTGCTCGAAGATTTTTGACGCTGGCACCATTCTGATTAGTTTTAGAGAAGATAATTCCCAAATATATTATTGAATCCTTCCAAGGGAGGGGAGAGCCTGCGTAGGAGATGTGGGGAGTAGAAAGCAATTTTCTTTTTGATAGATCGGCAATAGCACTTTTCTCAGGAGAAATAGAGAGCTTCCAATAGATATACCACTTGTAAACATTATCCATTGTATTCTGTAGTTTTTTCTCAATGTATTCCAATGAGCTATGAGAACAGTAAATAAAGATGTCATCTGCGAAAATGGAACATTTGACGCCTTCGTCTAAGGTCTCAAAGAAATCAAACATAAAAATGGCAAATATAACGAGGAATAAGGCACTTCCCTGTGCTAACCCTTTCTGAATGACTTTTGTGTCCGAAAGACTGTTTCTCCAT
>BGPR01011491.1:0-48401 GCA_013235015.1 Araneus ventricosus
TGGTCGAAATCTGTCTACGTGAAGAGTTTCAGTCTTTGTGTGTACAGTATGAGGATAACTGAAACACAACGATCAAGATGAAGGATGGATAATCATTTTTAGGAGAGGACTAAAATAAGTGGCAGGCCAATAATTTTTTTACAAAACTTAATAAGGACTAAAAGGTTATGATGATAAAATTTAAAATTATTCTTTATTACTACTAATATGATTATTGAAACTGTTTCTAAAAGCTATGCTATAACTGAATGCTAAAAATATAGCATTTCTGAACTATGATTTTAAAAAATGGCGGAGGGCGAACAGAAACTCTTAGCAAGTCCTATTTTGCCAACCACCTACCTAGATGGTGGAAATTAGATTGTACTTTTTTCCTTAGAATTGTAAATAATCTTTACCTTTTGGACGAGATCTATGACAGGCTTGGCAGTCTGTCTGTCTGTCTGCATGCGATAAGTCAGTAACAGAATGCGCAAGGTAAATGGACTGAGGTATCCTGAAAAATTAAAATTGTAGATATATATGAAACTTTGAATAAAATTCATAGAAAGGCAAATGTGCAAAACACATACTTGGTTCTCTACAATTTACTACAAAGTACCAAACGAGCCACTTTGTAATTATATACGAGACCTCTGCCTCTGGTTAAATTCAGGATACGTGCAGTATAAAAGGAAATGCTTTCTTCTTTTATTGGTTCCAGAATTTCAATATCTTTGATCACTGCCCGATTATCAAAATATAATGTACTGTAACTTTCAGATGCCTGCACATCTCCATAAACCATTTTCGAACGAAATCGAAAAACACTTATACAAAATTCATTATTTATACGTTTTTTTCAATTTCTTTAGAAAATGGGAGATGGAAGCAGGCTTCACTTGACGACATACTTAGTCGTGATAAGCTTTCAGATGAAATAAAAAATGTCGATAACTGTTATAAACAGTTTTCTACCTTTCTTTACTTTCAACGACAATGTATAATTTGAATACATTTCGATATGTGTCCAGAAATTTTAGAAGCTCCAGCATGATCGTAAATCACATCAGTCGCTCTAAGCGTATAGCATGTTTCTGAAAGTACTACCACTATTTTATTAAATGGATATTGCATATATAATTTATTTTAGACTCATAGACGATTTATCTGTTCGGTTTTAACGATGTTTCTTTTATTAATAGCTTATATTCTTATATCTCGGCTGGTAAACGAATGTGGTTTTGAAATTTCGAAGTCTATTTTTTTGTTGATTACAATGTACTTTCTTTTAAACTTTCACAGTCGAAGGTAATAATTAATTTATTTTAATATAATTACAAATTAAAGTAAAGATGGGCTGCAGTAGAAGAAGTTATGTTCAGTAGAGTATATTTTAGACAGCTTTGTACTTTTAACAGAAGTCATGAGTTCTCCAAAAACAATCCATGCATTTAACATAAATGCTTAAAAAATCGTTTTAATGATGAGTCTGTAAGACAAGCAACAGTGTTAGACATTAATTGACAGATAATTGAGGTGGTCTTATATAACTCGATTGTTCTCCGGATATGAAAAGCATATTCCTCTGATTCAAAACGCCCGTGTTGGATTTTTACTTTTCACCAGTGTGCTTTAAGTTGACGGTCTATTCAATGGTTCCGTTTCTTCTTTTTTTTAGCGGCTTTCAAAGATTCTTGCCGCAAGAAACTCCAATCATTAAGCCTCCGAAAATGCCGATAATAGAAAAGACCTCTAATTTTAATTGTGTTTCTATCGCTAAAACCAGGTATTTAATTTTAATATAAATAAAAGCGGAAATATTTACAAATAATTCCCATCGGAAAAAAAATAAAAGAGCCGCACCCTAAAAAGCCCCACTGCGAGTAGACCTTTAATGAATGCCAAAATATCAGATCAACTGTTTTTCCCTTCTTTTTTTATTCCCGCGAGAACTACTGTTCATATTTAATTATTAGTTTACCATTTTTCATACATATCTGCACATTACACACTTGAAATTGTCATTAAAGATTTTAATGGCAATTAAAATTCTATATTTGTATTCTGTGCTTAAACAAGAAAATAAAGAATTATTTATAACAAACCAACGGTAAGCATCTTTCACTGCAAGATTGATGAAAAGAGACCAGATGTCTTATTAGCAGGACACCACACACTCTCGCTGGTTTGAATTTGAAATTCGATGCATAAACTACGTGTTCGAAATTCCAGCGAGAAACATCTAGAGGTGATCTTACGCATCAAGACATCAGTTTCTGTAGTCAAAGATGGGATAGCAAGCGAAACACTTGACCGCTACAGTTGTCTCATTTTCAGTGAATTAAATAAAACATAAGGCGATATAAGATAAAGTATGCAACTCAGGTTCATTGAAATACAAATTCACAACAGCACAACAACACAACTGCACGAATAACAACATGCGAAATGTCCATAGCTTTGGCGGCAAGTCCTATGGGCACTTATTTATGTTACTTGAATGGTTTGTTTTTGATATTACGTCCTACTTGGCATTTGTCTGCCATGTTGTGTACAACTTGCACTGTTGTTATTTATGCAACTGTGATGCTGTGAATTTTGATTCCATTAAACCCGTTGTGTATAATTTACCTGTTGCATCGTTTTCTTCTACTTAAATCACTGGGAAGGAACCCCCTGTCGTCCTCACCCTCTGAGTTTGCGACCAAATGTTCTATTTCAAAAGTTGATTGTCTTGACGTCTACAATTACGAATAAAAGTTTGTTGGTGGAATTTTGGAACACCCTATATTTAGGTCCCAAATCCCTAGAGCGCTAAATACAGCTGTACCTAACTCCCATTCACTTTGTATATTTATGTACCAAAAGAAATTGTGAAAGATAATTACCTATTTCATATTAAGGCGTTTTGAAATCTTTCTCTCATTTTAATATCAGTGGGCTTTTGAGTTAAGAAACAGTCCGGGAAATCCATAATTTTCAGCCTTGGATTTTCTCAAGCATGTGTTACTGCTTTTTCTGAGTACCAGTTTTTAATATATAAAAATTATATTAAATATCCGTTGTAAAATGGGTAACTTGGCATTAGTTATATTATTAGTAATTTTATATTTAATTTATATGTTTGTAGCTATGGGGCGCGTGGAAACATTTTGAAGTTGTAATTCACTTAAGTAGGTTGACTACAGAATAGTGCCGTTTAATCTTTAGGCTACTTGGACTAAACCAGAAAAACTCCTTTAAATGCGAGGTGAAAAATTTTCAATGGTGTTTGGGGGATCTAAGGGATCGTCAGTGATTCATGTGACTCGCAGTACTTTCAATACGAGCAAGTGCGTGTATCAAACCTTTGGTGTTGGGCGAATTTCGTGTTAAATTTAATGCAGGACCGCGGCGCCATTAGTAGACTCTGTAAAAGTCCATATCGAAATTTGGCAGAATTTACACGATAGCCCCCCAAAAAAGGACTTTGAACTTACGCAGGTGTCACTGTCTATAAAATTTGATATATGGCCATATCTCAAGAATGCAATTAGAAATTAAGTTTGAACAGCATGTTTCCTTATTATGGGACTTCTCTAGATAAGATTCAAATTTTTAAGATAATCCATCAAAGGGTTGACTCTCTGTCTGTTTATCCTTAGGTATGGAAACATTAAATTTAGGAACTCTGCAAACTACTTCAATTAAATGAGGCATGCAATTTTGCAACCAAAATTGAAGATCTGAATGAAATTATGGTTCCAATCGGAGGAAAAGCAGACATCCAAAATGTTAATTCGTAATCATTATTCTCTGAAAAGAAAACTCATACTTGTTTTAAATTTTGTTTTATAATACTGATCCAGAGTTCGCCTACATGTGAACTAACCGAGACTGGACGCGCATGAGATCTGGAGACTGCGGTGTTCAGTTGTTAAAATATTCATTTGCAATTTTGGTGATGAGACCACATAAATTTTTATTTCTGTAAGACGCCGTCTTTCTATGTTACCGCGTTCACGAAATCATTAATTTAAAAGCCCACAGCCAGGAATCAGTATCGTTCATATGTGCGCGCACGTTTCGCATTACTCCTTTCCTCAGATTCATACTCCAGACTGATTTGCTCCAAAATCTGATACACCGTTAAGATTCTAATTATTTTCTTACGACAACGATTCTAGTCATATCCCAATTTATGCGAAATCTCATTCATACATACCATCGTATTTTTGAAAAATAGTACTCCATAGCAAATGGAAGACAGAAATATTCGAAAGAATTCGTTTCTTCCAAACGTTTACAGAAATCTACATTTGTTGTGTGTAATCCAGAAACCAAATTTCGTACGGCATTTTGTTTCTGCATCTTTCTGCCGCATCTCGCCAGTCTTGATGTATATAGTTTCGTATGTTGCTCTGTAAAGTGCACCGAAAAGATCTATTCTTTGCAATATATATTACACCATACGACGCTACATTTCCGCGCCGATTTATTAGACTTGATGCGCTTTGCGATCCTACCCTGATAGCACGTAAGTTTGCAGCAAGTTTGATTTTGACTTGATATTACCTTGTCATTGCAAATTTGACGCCTCAAACTTGAAGCGAATTTGTGTCAATTTCGCCGTGTCAACTAGCACCACCCTCGTTTGCAAAACACCTTTGCCACAAGTTAGCCGTGACAAATAGCGCCACCTAATTGCAATGCAAGCTTGCTGTAAGTTTGCAAAGCAAGTTTGATGCAAAGATAGCACAAAGAGAATTATCTTTGCCTCTGTTTTGAAAAAACTTCCGTTTTTTAATAGCATCTCCAAGACCATCCTTCTTTTTATTAACCCCTTCGGGACGGCTGCTCTCTGAATGAAACGTGCCCACCGGCCGAAGCATTTTCTCCCGCTCAGCCTAACACGCATTCAATTTCGTCAAAAGTGCGCGTTATATAATAATGCATAAAAAGTGTCCTTTACATAGATATGAAAACATTTTTAAATATGCGGTAAACGATATCACATTCTAAATCATAAATATTTTAATTAAAATACTTTATTTTTAATAATAAAAATTTAGTGTATTTCCCTATATTTGGTACTTCAATAAACACTAGATTATTGATGGAAATTTCGAAAATATAGGAAAAAATAAATATTTGCATTCAATATTATAAAATAATTCAAGAAATTGTAATAATTAACTCTTCAAATCCTCCTGAAAAATCTTCTATTTAAGACTCCACTGACGTGACAGAATTGGAATCGATATACTAGTACTATCCTCATCTAATTCAGAATTTAATGATTCATAACTATCTAAAGAACTCTAATAATTTTTTGCTTTATCACTATCGTCGCAAAAATCCATAGATTTGTCATTTAAAAATTTACATATTTCCTCCTCGGAAAGTTAACGCGTTCTTTTAGCAATAATTGCAAAAATAAAACAGAGAGGCATAAAAGCCGTGGACGACACCTGAGCTGGCACCCTCCTCTCCGAGCCTGGGCACCAAACCAGCGTGAGGACGTTGGACCCATTACGCATGATTAAAAAGGAAAAAGTCCTTTTAAATGAGTCACCACATTGAGCCACACATATGAAATCTGACAGGTATTCTTTAATTAAAAATGTTAATAATTAGTCTTCAATTTTATTAGACTTAAATTTTGTTTGCAATCCGTCAAATAGAAGTTTGTATTTTAGAATATTATTTAATTGCGCATTATCCAATACAATTCGCATATGAATATTTTCAGAGCTTAATAATAAGTAAATTAATAGATTTGCTAAAATTTTGATTCCAAAGAAATTTCACGCCCTGATATTGAATTTAAAGAAAAATTGATTTCGAGAATGTATAATATTTATAGTATCGGATTATAAATTAAACTTTGAAACTTAGCATATACGTTAAACATAAGAAAACTGTACTTCATATTATGCGAAGAAAAGTTTGATGTTATTTAATGTAAAATTTTCCACTATACAAAGAATACATTAAAAGTATTGCAATGAACAAGAATATTCAAAGTCGAGATTTTAGAGACCTCCCTGTTTCAAAAGAAAGCATTTTTGTTCCATATCTGGCTCTGAACACGATAACTAAAAAATGTATGAATCTAGATGGATATAATTTGTCATATTGGTTTATAAATGGAAGGCAAGATCTGCAAATTGTCAGATATCTACGAGACTAACGCACGATCGTATAAATTCTCACAATTCTCTAGCGCAAATTATAGCTACTTTGGATCTGCCAGTTTATAATATTTAAAATTCTTATTAAATATCTGCTGTATGTGATAAAATGTGTATAAAAAAGTTTCGGGGAAACTTTTTAAAAAGCGCTCCTGATCGGAGAGCGCATAAAATTATCTCAAAATTCAGACTTAGATTAGTAGACTGAGTAAGTAACAATGCCTGTTAATAGTTTAAACAAGTTAATTCAGTTAGCGCTGAGGTACAGTCCGTGATTTATATGTGGTCTCTCCTGGTTTTATGTATTGACTGGTCGCGTGAATTAAATCTTTACTCGAAGGTAAATCTAGAGTTGCTGGTACAACAGTGCACGACAGTCGTTGTCGATCACTACAGAACAATCTGTAGTTTATTATCTTACTAGCCGCTTTCGGCGACCACCTTGTTCGCCGATAATATGATTTCAATTGAATCTTGTATCGTTTTATATTCATGGCTGGTTTAATAACGTAAATTTAAAACTACAGATAGTTGTAGGTGTTTAACACATCATCTTTTAGTGGCTTTGTACCTGTTCTGTTCATTGTCAACACAAATGTTCCTAATGGAGTGAAGAAAATGGCCATGCCATAAAACATCTAATTCCACTTTTCCAAATTAGGCATTCGATTTCAACATCAAAATGGCACATCACATTTTGGGGACAGCGGCATGCTAGGTGAATTAAAACATGCTGAAAAAGAATGAAAACATGACAGCCATAATCATACAGCTTATTGGATATATTTCTTAATGTACACAGTATCTCGGAGATTTTGGTTTAGAAATTCCAAAAAATTTTGATGTTATAAAGTATGAAGGCAAAATGTATTACCTGAACTTTCCACTATGAAAGAAAAACACTCAATTTATTGTTCGATTAATTAATGAAAACGGTTTGAATTGTGTTGCAACAGTGAAAAGTATTTTTGTAAATTTGTATGCCAAAAATATTTTTAAAATTAGAGAGAAAAATTAAATGGCAGCTTAATTGATATAATTTAAAATGTAATTTTTGAACTTTCAGATGGTGTAAAATTGATTTTTTAGCTGTAATATGTTCGGAAGTTATTAAGGGAAATCGCCGACATTTTATTTAAATTTTTAATTAGGTAAAATTATAATAAAAATTTCAAAAAAGGGCTACCAGGTGCATTTATCCACGCTCCAAAGTATGTTTGTGCCAAATTTCGTATCTCTACGTCCAGCGGTCTGACATGTAGAGCACCAACACACAGACACACATTCTCCATTACAATTAGTAGAGATGAACACGAATATGTATTCTCCCCCGACTACCGCGCCAATTAGCAGAAAATGGCATGCTTCGTTGGATAATGAATAAATGCGAGTATGTATTTTGAACATATCTCTTTTGACCATTTCTGGTCAATATTTGATGTAAATGTACAAACTAGGTGAGAAGACAACATTACAAATATAGACTATCTGTGACGGTTTTTTTTATCGCGGTCGAAAACTTTTTTTAAATTTCAAAGAGGATGGAAATGCTCAATATTTCGCAACACATAGCGGATATTTCTGTTTGGTTTTTTTTACAGGTATTAGAATCATGCAGTCGCTTGTTCATATCTGATGTTAAAGACCACAGAAATATTCGTTATTGGTTGAGAAAAATTGTGCATTTCCTTCTTCTTTCAAATTTAAAAAAATTGAGATAGGTGCTTCTTAAGAAGCGATAAATAGCAAAAATAAATTAAAGAGAAAAAGCACACAGTTATTATAATTAAAAAATCACCTTTTCAAAATGGCAAAGAACCAGTTCTTTTTTCTCCAAACAAACAAAATTTCACTATTTTCCTGTAGAAAGCAAGAAAACTGGTATTAGATTATGCATTTCCTTGCACAAAAGGGGTAAGTAGGACAAAGAAAGAAATTACGTTGAGAAATGAATTTCTGCAGCGTTTTTAATAAAAATAAAAGAAGTCAAATGAAATATTCAAATTTGCCTCAGTAATATTATAATTTGTAAAAAGCATCCCGAGTATAGGCTTAGAGTCACTTATTGACGAAATTATTAACTTTTTTTAAATTTTTTTCTCTATTATATTTTTTTCTGATTTTGACAAATCTGATCACCTGCAATACATTCTAGTGAATTTTTTTGACAATTAGAGCAGACTGTAAAGAATTTTAAATAGTGAATTTTAATTATATTAACATTGTATAGCTTTGTTTATTTTTTCGCTCATATGGAAGGTGATAGAGTTTTAAAAAAAGTGAAATTTACAAATCTAGGATAAAAATTGTTAGAGTGGCTTTGTTCTTTCATGCCGATTTCGAAGGAAATCGAACAGCGGATTTGATGATGTATACGTGACAAACAATTTTATAGACAATAGAAGAAATGCGGGAAGAGTCGAGTTAAGACAGATAAACACATTGTATGATCATATTATTACAATATTATAATAACAAGTTAATAAAATATGCTTATAAAATTATGATTATCTTCGTAAAATAAATAAAAATTGTTTCGGAGATATGCATCCATGATGTTGGAATAAGAACATGGAAATGGACTGAACTGATCTAACAGCAAATGAAAATGACAACAAGCAAATATCCATAGAAAAAGTAGATTTTCTTATGAGTGCTTTCAAATATATACCCAATATACAATATATGACTTATAAATACCCATCATGAAGTCCATTTTGCTCACATGGACTATTAAGTGTACGTCTCACGGAGAGCTATCGTACGCTGTTTTCGTCAGCATGAGCTCAATGCCACTCACCAAAATAGTTTGTAGCACATGACCGATCAGACAAGATGACGAAAACCGTAGGCTGTAATCGACGGGCTTGAAAATGCACACGATGCTGACGAAAAATCGTCAGCAGCTATAATTCAAACAAATCGGGTGTGACTTTGATGGTGACATCGTTCGTTCCAACGATGACAGAAATCCTTTCAGACCGGTTGTCTGAATGCGTCACGTGATACAAACTTTTTTAATAAGTGGCATTGCGCTGACACTGACGAAAACAGCGTACGATATCGTTCCGTGTTATATATGCTTTACGTGTGGTAATAGCCATTTTGTCCATAAAGAGATTTCGAAACAGAATAGCTTGTACTGAAAACTTACATTACCCTATTGGAGGGCTAAAATAATTATGTAATTCTAATTATAACAAAAATCTCATATTTAATTATAAAACAATTGTGTTTGTATTGAATTTTTTATAACTATTTTTTTAAACAATATGAAACAAAATTTGTGAAGATTTTTAATATCAAATTAAAAGTTTAAATTTATATCAAAGCTTTGTTCTTCTTAATTTCCTTTAAATTTATTTCAATAAAATCACAAAGAAAATATTTCGTCGTTTAACAAGCAACATCACCTATTTCAGGTTCTTAAAATTTCAAACAGAAAGGCAATACTCATTTTTTCGCAACGAATAACAGATATTCTGATTTTTCTATACATTTGATATAAACGTGAGACCATATGTTCCTTTCATTAGAAAAAATATGTAGAAAAATTCATTATTTATTTCAAAAATAGAGTATTTCCTCTCTCTTTGAAATTTCAAAATTTTAAATAGGTGGTGTTGTAAGTTACGCAAAGATTTTTTAAGCCGGCAGAAATGAAAAAATATCAACCAACTTTAAAATTAATATTCTTATTTTAATTTTTTCACAGAAAAATATTTTTTAAACATTCAAACATGACTAACATTTGAATATTAATTTAACTATATTTTGTAAAGTTAAATGAATATTTATATGATGCCAAACATAGGGCAAAATAGATTTTCATGTTAAGAACATAAAATAAATGATGACTTGCTTTTAAAACATTCATAAAAACAGTCATTTTTAGTCTTTTAAACATGACAAATGTTCGTAAACTAAATTAAATTTTTTCTGTTAATTTATGTGGACATTTTTTAAACACAGCAAACATGGAAATAATACATCGCACGTTTAGGGAGAAGAAAAGCAACTGTATGCTTTCTTTGGAACTAATTTACTGCTGAAACAAATTATTCATCCGTGGACAGACGTTTCACTTCTTTCAGTTATTGGCAAAAGTTATAAAAGAGATTTTAGCTTTTTTTAAAACTGCCGTCATAACAGAATGAAATAAACGGGACAAATCTCAGTAACAAAACATGAAATCGTTTCAAAGTTACGACTTGTCACTCGATTGTATTAAATTCTAACTATAAATCTAACACCATATATCAATGGAGTACAACTGTTTTAATACGTGGGAGGAATTGTCAGGAACAATCGTCAAAATAGAAAGAGTCGTTGGATTTATTAAATTTCCGCTTCAAAAAATGTCTGTAACTTTAGGGCTCCTCTCTATCGCTTGATGTCATTTCCCGCCCAGAGAAATGACCGATAAAAAAACCATAAAAAGGAATCTTTTCTGTCCTCTATTTTATTGAGCTCCCATCATCCCAGGACACGGACCCTGTGGGAGGGACCTTATCGTTTGAAGTGTCCGACAGGTTCGATGTTTACTTGGGCCGAATTCTGGAAACACTTAAAACTGTTTGAACATTCCGACTTGTCACTCGATTGTATTAAATTCTTCTTATAAATATTATTGTATTAAATTCTGAATATAAGCATTTTTAGCTTACAGATATATGCAAAGTTTGCACTTAAAGCTTATTTCCTGAAAAAATGCGTCCTATATTTCATACATATCCGCAATATTTTAAGAAACCCACAAACCAAATCTGTAGGAGGAGGAAAATTATTTTAAGTAACAGTTTTGAAATTTTGAGGGCGGACAAAAGAAATTAAAAATAATTTGATGTCCAGAATCGCCGAAACCTCATATTATTTCAAATAACGTTTTTTTTAAAAAAATGAGAGAGGGTGAACATCTTAAGAAGACCTATTTCTGAGCTTATTTTAACTGAATAAACACAAAAAAGGATAATATATTTATTTATAATCTTGAAGAACTTTATTTCAGCGAGCATTTTAAAAGTAGGCGCTGTTATGGCGAGCTTGGCAACAAACATTTTATGCTCAAGCATAAATCTTAATTGGTAATATTTACAGTGTCATCAGCATAGCGAATGAAATGAGCAGGGTTTCCGTAAGAGACGCGGGGGCAGTGCTATATAATTCTGATTGGGATCCCGAATTTTTGCTTTTTTCAGGATATTTATTTCAAAATTTCGCTCTAGATCACTTCATTAACAGAGGGTTTCGTGGTTAGCCTGTTATCTGAGGACGGCTCATTGAGACTCATGTTTTCACAAAAAAGTTTTCTTTTTAGCTTTGATTGTTACATTTGTATATTGAGCTGACTGATATAAATGATACAAAACATATAAAGTTCAATAATTTATTTAAAATTTAATTAATGCTAATTAAAATTATTTCAATAGTTTAATTAAAAAATTTCAGATATAGCATTGTATTCCATATTTCATTCAAGTTAATGTCGATTTTTTTTAGATGTCAAATAATTGAGTGTGGTCATAACTTATTGGACACATTTAAATATTAATGAAAATCCAATGATGTTGAAACAGCAATTTTTCAAAAGAGAGAGCAATTACAAAGCTTTTTTAGATACGTGGCGGACCATTACGGGATTCTAAAATTGCTTCAGCGAGAGATTATCATACGCTTTGGTGTATGGATGTTACACGGCTGCACATTATTTATATTTTTCGGCTATTTTTCTAATTTTTCTGTATTATTAAATGAGAAAGAAATGCCCTTTTTAATTCCTCGTTATCAAATATCTGTCTTCCGGAATTTGGCGTGAATATGTTTTCAGAAAAAACATCATATTTTAAAATTTAAATCTTTTAAAACTTTCAGAGTACCCTGTACGTTTTTTTTCATTGACACTTGGTTGGAAAGAATGAAAAGAAAAATATTTATAAATAATTGAGTATTTTATAATAATTATTAGATGAAAGGAAGATTGTTTAAATTTTGAAATTAATTCACAATCTGAAATTATAAAATGATTTTTTACCTTTCTTTACATTCAACTATAATCCTTAATTTGTATAAATTTCGATATATGTCAAGAATTTTTCAGACGCTCTAGCATGATCGAAAATGACCTCAGTCGCACTAAGCGCATAACATGTTTCTAAATATTCTACCACTATTTTATTATAGGAAGATTGCATATATAATTTATTTTATATTCGTTGACAATGTCGATTTCAATCCATTGGACTTTCTTTTATTTTTAGCTTGGATTCTCATATCTGGGCTGGTAAACTAATATGATTTTTGAAGTTTCGAAGTGGGATTTTTTTTGTTGACAACAATACACTTACTTTTTATACTTTGAACAAGTGAAGGAAACAATTGTTTTATTTTAATGTCATTACTAAATCAAGAAAAGACCGGAAGTAGAAGAAATTAGGACCATTACGGTACATTTTAGGCATGTTTGTACTTTCAACTTTAAAAAGAAGTCATGAGTTGTTTAATTTTAAAAAAATTGAAGCATTTGACATAAATGCTTAAAAAATCATTTTAATGATAAGGTTGTAAGACAATCAACATTGCTAGACATTAATTTACCGATAATGGCATGGTCTTATATAACTCGATCGCCATTTCGTCAGTTTGTCATTACTTTTTTTTCTCTTTGGCGTACTTTCGACTAAACGTATTGTTTGATTTGTCCGAATCTTAAATGTATACTAATCTGATTCAGAACGCCCGTGTAAGGACATTTAATTTTCACTAGTGCGTTTTAAGTCGACGGTCTATTAAATGGTTCCATTTCTTCTTTTTTCTGCGTCTTTCAAAGATTCTAGCCGAAAGAAACTCCAATCAGTAATCCTCCAAAAATAAAGATAATTGAAATGACCTCTTATTTTAATTTTGTTTCTATCGCAAAAACCAAATATTTAATTTTAATATGAATGAAAGCAGAAATCTTTAGAAATCGCATTGGAAAAAATAAAAGAGCCGGCTGGGGGGCAGGAGAAGCCCAGTTTGGATGGGCGAATAATGAATACAAACATATCAGATCAACTTTTTCTTTTCTTTTTATTGAAGCAAGAACCACTGTTCGCATTTAATTATTAGTTTACCATTTTTTACACATGTCTGCACATTACACACTACAAATTGCCATTAAAGATTTTAATGGCAATTGAACAAAAGGTTTGTATTTTAATTCTGTTCTTAAACAAGGAAAAAAGAGTAATTGATAACAAACCATCGGAAAGCATCTTCCACTGCAAGATTGATGAAAAGAGACCAGAAATCTTGTTTGCACGATACCACACAGTCTCCCTGGTTTGAATTTGAAACTCTACGCATATCCCACTTCTTCATAAGGCCATTGAAATAAAGGGATTTCAAAATACTGGAACGTCCGAGCTGCGCTATCAAAGATAAGGAAATTAACTTTCCCTCTCAAAAACCACAATGACAGCTGGCATTGTCCGAATTGTAAGAAAACTCCCCTCTTCCCCAAAAACATCTGAGCGAGCCAGTTTAATGAAGAAAGCACGCGGCGCGGGTGTGAAATCAATCACACTTAACGAAAAGGGGTGGAAATTTCAGAGTGATATTCGGACGTTTCGGACGGTTATCGTCTTTTGCCTTACGGACGTACGGAACGGTCCCGTGTAGATACAGATATACTCGGAATTCCACCGAGAAACATCGAGGAGTGAACGTACACATCAAGCCAAACAGCTTTTACAATCAAAGATAGAATCTCAAGCGCAAAGCTCGACCGCTAAAGGGGTCTAATTGCCAGTGAATTAAATAAAAAATAAGGGAATATATATAAGATAAAGTATGCAACTCAGGTTCATTGAAATAGAAATTCACAAAAGCACAACGACACAATTGCACGAATAACAACATGCGAAATGTCCATAGTTTTGGCGGCAAGTCCTATGGAAACTTATTTATGTTACTGCAAGGAATTGTTATTTATATAGCACAATACTTGTCATTGTATCTGTCATGACGCGTACAACTTGTAGTGTTGTTATTCACGCAACTGTGATGGTGTGTATTTTGATTCCATTAAGCTTGTGTTGTGTACTTTACCTGTTGCGTCCTTTTCTTCTATTTAATTCACTGGCAAAGAACCCCCTGTAGTCCTCGCCCTTTGTGCTTCTGACCCCATGCTCTATTTCAAAAGTTCTTTGTCTTGACGTCTACGATTACCCCTAGAAGTGTGGAATTTCGTAACACCCTGCATTTAGGTCTTAAATCTCTATAGCGATAAATAAAGTTGTACACAGCTCCCATTCACTGTGCATAAATATGCACGAAAAGAAATTTTGAAAGATAATTGCCTATTTCAGTTTATAGCGTTTTAAAATCTTTCTCTCCCTCTATAATTTAATTATCAGTGGGCTTTTGGGTGAAAAAACAGTCCAGGAAATCCATACTTTTTATCCTTGGATTTTCTCAAGTATGTGTTACTGCTTTTTCAGAGTACCATATTTTCATATGTAAAAATTATATTATACATTCTTTATACATTTTTTATTCTGTGAATCGTATTTAGTTATATTACTAGTAATTTTTTAAAGATCTTTTGTTTGTGGAGCGCATGGAAATATTTTGAAATTATAATTTACTTAAGTAGGTCAACATCAGTCCGAATTAGGAAATAATGGAGTTGGAATTTTTTTTATCGGCTTATTGTATACTACTGCAAAGGTTAAAGCAAAAGTGAAATTTCAAGCCTGTATTTGAAAATTTAAAAAAGTTACGCCATATCTGTCATCCGGACATACCGGTTTTTTCAACTTAAAATGACAAAAGATCACAAATATTTCACTTTAAAATGGTTGTCAAAGGATAATTAAATATTACAGAATCCTTTTAAGTGGTAAAAAAGCGATTAAAAACAAGAAATTACTCGAAAAACATAACTCACCACCGACCTTGATTTTCAGAGAACTATTATTTTCTCGAGTTTTCTTCGTGAAACTAAAAAAAATGAAATGATTCAATGCCCGTAACGAAAAATTCCTGCAACGATCATATTGAAAAGGAAATCGTGAATCAATTTATAAAAAAACAGCATGTAGTTTTGTCAATTATTGAAATACTTTGAAATTAAGCAGGTGTTATCTATAAAATTTGATACATGGCCATATGTCAAGAATGCAATAAGAAAGTAAGGTTAAACAGTATATTTTCTTATAATGGGAATTTTAAATATGAATCATATTTTAAGAGTATCCATCTAACGATTGATATTCTGTCTGCTTATTCATAAGTATGAAAACACTGAAATTAAAAACTCTGCTTAAATTAAATTAGGTATGCATTTTTGTCACCAAAATTGAAGATCTAAATGAAATGTACGGTTCCAATTGGAAGAAAAGCAAAGATCCAAAATGTTTACTACAGGAAAAAAGCTACAGATGTTTTTATCTTAAATTGTCTTTTTTCAACTCTTATTCATTATACTCTGAAAAGAAAACTGATACTTATTTTAAAATTTTGTATTATAATACTGTCAACCTACATGTTAACCAAATCAGACTGGCCGCGCATGAGATCTGGAGACTGCGGTGTTCAGTTGTTTATATATTCATCTAATAAGACCACATAAAAATTTTATTTCTGTAAGACGCCGTCTTTCTGTGTTATCGCGTTCATGAAATCATTAATTCAAAAGCAAACAGCCAATAATCAGTATCGTTGATTTGTGTGTTTCGCATTATTAATTTCCTCAGATCCAGACCCCAGGCTGGTTTTCGCTTCGGATGGGAGTATAGTAATGGTGGGTATTGAGTTGCACTCCACCTTTGACAATACGTACCTCCTCCAGGAGGGGACAGGCCGTGGCTCGTGATTGTCATTAGAACTTCGACATCAGTATCCTAGTAGGACATGAGAAAATTCTTGAATTTACCTGGTTGCTAGAGAAGAGAGGGGCTCCCTCCATTGTGAAATTATTTTATAGTTGAAGATCGGCTAGTATCGGGCATGCGTTCTTTCTTGCATTTGCTGTAAGAGGCGGGACCTGTGAAGACATAAGGGTGTTGGGTGAAGGTTGAAAGTTCACATGCCGCCATATTTAGTCAAACGTTGTTGTTGACATGTGACGAAAAGTTAATTTTTAAAACAGTTTTTGAGTGAACGAAGATAACTTCAGGTTTTCATAGCTTGCCTGAAAGTGGATATAAGTTTTTTGTTAATTATTGAAAACAACATTTATTGTCTTTAAAGCTGTAGGACGTAAATTTCTTTAGGCGTACAAATATGTATATTGAAGGAAATGTTTTGTTCCTTGATGTTTCGGGTTGTATAGGGCATCTACCACAATTTTGAGCTTGCCCAGTATTTCGAAACCAGTAGCAGACAGGCAGTTGGAGGAAGTTCTAGCAGTCTTGGAAAATGATACCAGCACAACTACCTCTCTTATTGAGGATTTTCCGAGAACAAAAACATTTCAAGATATTTTAGATTAGATATCGCCACTTCCTATCAGTTCCAATAAAGATACAAAAAGCAGAAAATCAGTTTAAATACAAAGACCAAAACTGATTGCACCTCGATAATCCAAGGAAAACTTGAAAACGAAAGCAAACATTGAACTAAAATCTGAAAAAGAAAAGAGAGAAGGAGGCGAAGAGACTCGCTGAATCATCTGAGTTGAAACATTTGAAGTAGACTGGATTCAGCGTCGAATTTGTTAAAGCTGGGCAGACGAAATTTAAGCGATCTTGAAAGACGCACCGTGTTTTATGAAAGTGATGTTTGTATTACCAAAATCAATATAAACTTAGAATGCATTTGTCTTTAGAATTAACTGTTAAATTTTCAAAGACTGATAACTTTAAATATTTTCTGATTTGTATCTGACTAGCAGTACGCGTACGGAGATATCCGTGGAATCAGGACTTCAACAAAATGAAAAAAACGCTCACATTGACATGAAAAAGTTTTGCAAACAAAACAAAAGATACACATCATTGATTTTCTAGCTTATTTTTCTTCGCGATAATGACATTTCAACTGTAGAGAAACAATACAGAGTAAGTTAATCCGAAACAATATTAAAAAAATGCAACTTGAAAATGATTATTACACAGCAAGTAAAATATGTGAGACATAAACACATTAAAACGCTGCCGAAAATAATAATCGAAGTCATTCAATTGGCAGTCATGACGTACCCTGAGCTCTGCACCGTCAGCCAATGAAATTGCAGCAATGCATATTGGAAAGAATCCAGAGAAACTTCCTCTGGAGAATTCTCGCTGGAGAAAAATATGTTTCAACTAACCAGGAAAAAATTAATTAAAAAAAATAGAACAAACTATTTTAACCGTTCTTGTTTTAAATCCGACAGAAGCATTCCAGTTATAAGCTGAAAAAAATTGAAAATAATAGTGTATAGCTCTAATAATTAGAGCGTTGGATGCAGCAAATGTAAGATTAAAAATAAAATTTCGATGGCAAAACAGACTATTTTTTTCAAAATTTCTGAAAATTCAGTAAATTATGTTTAAAGCTCAAAACAAACATAATTGGAACGAAAGTTGTTTGTTCTATCCAATGGTGCATTGATTGTTTCTAAGCGATCATTAGAAAAGATAATACAGCCGTAAAGCAGCAAGAAATGACTCAAAACAATACAAAACACTAAATAAAAACTTTTCTAGAATAAATTTTAAAATTCCAGCTTAGAGGTGCATTGAGTTATCATTACGACTACCTGTGTGTCAAAGTTCATGGCTGTAAGTGCGATAGATTCGTCTGCACATTCGGCGCACCCACCCACACGCACAAACATTGCATTTTATAAGTATAATGACTCTTTCTTATCATATATTAACCTAGTTTTAAGATCTGTAATTTGTACTTTTATAAATTTCTCAAAAATAACTCTTCCTAATAAGAAAAAGTTGTATGTGAAACCAAAAGTAAATCTATTATTGCATATGTATTTCATGTCCGATACAACCAGCCACAAGTAAAATTAATAAAAATGTAATAAGTATAAAAATGTGAAAAAACGATTGATATATTTATCTTAGAAAAACGTGCGTTAAAATGTGCTTTCATAGAACATTAAAGTTTTGCATGGAATATAATCTAGCCCAACTGAGTACTAAAGATATTTTATAATATAGGAGAAGCTTAGGTGTCCGATACTAACCAACATTTCCCTATCATTCTTGTTTTAGTATAATGATATAAACATATTATGCACTTAAATCTTATTTCCTGACAAAATTTGTCCTATATTTCATACATATTCACAATATTTGTAACAAACCCACAAGCAAAATCTGTGAGTCTGAGGAAAATTATTTTAAATCACAGTTTTGAAATTTTGAGGGCGGCCAGAAGAAGTCAAAAAGATTTTGATATCCAGAATCGGCAAAAACCCGTGTTCTTTCAAATAACATTTTGTTAAAAAAAGAGAGAGAGTGAACATTTTAAAAACACCTATCTCTGATCTTATTTTAGCTAAATTATCCTTAAAAAATGATAATATAATTATTTATAATCTTGAAAAACTTTATTTCAGCGAGTATTTTAAAAGTAGACGCTGTTACGGCGAGCTGGGCTACAATCATTTTATGATTAACCATAAATCTTTCTTGGTATTATTCAAAATGTCATCAGTATAGCGAACGAATAGAGCAGGGTTTGCATGGGAAATGTGGGGCATTGCCATATAATTCTGTTGGGATCAATAATTTTTGCATTTTTCCGGATATTTATTTCGAAATATGTCTCTAGCTCACTTCATTAACTGAGAATGCTTCGTGATAGCCCGTTATGTACTGGCTCTCTTTGGGAAGCATGCTTTCACCGAAACAGTGCTATTTTAAAATTTGATTGTCGCATTTGTATGTTGAGCTGATTGATACAAATGGTACAAGTCCTATAAAGTTCAATAATTTATTCAAAATCTATTTAATTCTAATTAAAAGTTAATTCATTAGCTTAATTCAAAAATTTCAGAAGCAGCATTATAGTTCATATTTCATTCTAGTTTATGTAGCCTTTTTTTAAAAAAAGGGAAAT
The DNA here is from genome assembly GCA_013235015.1 of Araneus ventricosus. Taxonomy (NCBI): domain Eukaryota; kingdom Metazoa; phylum Arthropoda; class Arachnida; order Araneae; family Araneidae; genus Araneus; species Araneus ventricosus. The sequence continues at coordinate 19,203 of BGPR01011491.1, forward strand.
AATAGAGTGTGTTCGTAACTTATTGAACACATTTAAAAATTTAAAAAAATCTAATAAATGTTAAAACTGCCCCTTTTTCAAAAGAGAGAGCAATTACAAAGATTTTTACAGATATGTGGCGTACCATTACGAGATTCTAAAATTGCTCCATCGAGAGATTTTCATACGCTTTGGTCCAGGATGTCACACGGCTGCACATTATTTATTTTTCGGCTTTTTTCCAAATTTTTATTATATGATTAATTATCAAAATTTTATCGCATTATTTAAAGAGAGACGAATACCCTTTTTAATTCCCCGTTATCAAATAAATGTCTTCCGGAATTTTGTGTGATTATGTCTAAAGAAAAACAGCGTATTTTAAAATTTAGATCTTTTTAAACTTTCAGAGTACGCAGTAAGCTTTTTATCTCATTGAAACTTGGTTGGAAAGAGTAAAAAGAAAAATATTTATAAATAATTGAGTATTTTATCATTATTATTTTATGAAAGGAATATAGTTTAAATTCTGAAATTAATTCACAAACTGAAATTATAAAATGTTTTGGCCTTTCTTTACATTCAACGATAAACCGTAATTTGCATAAATTTCGATATATGCCCAGAATTTTTCGGATGCTCCAGCATGATCGAAAATCACCTCAGTCGCTCAAAACGCATAACATGTTTCTAAAAGTATAACCACTATTTTATTAAATGGACATTGCATATATAATTTATTGAAGATTCATAATTAAATATTTGATTTTTTGATCAATGTTTCTTTCATTAATAGCTTGGATTCTTATATCTGGGCTGGTAAATAAATATGGTTTTGAAATTTCCAAGCGTGCTTTTTTTTGTTGACAAAAATACACTTTCTTTTTATGCTTTACACAGCGAAGGAAATAATTCTTTTGCTTTGATGTCATTACAAATTTTAGAAAAGACTGGTTTTGTATTATTTATGTTCATTAGGGTATATTTTAGACAGATTTGTCCTTTTATCACAAGTCATGAGTTCTTTAATTCAAAAAAATGTTGCATTTAGCATAAATGCGAAATAGTCATTTTAATGATAAGGTTGACGTTTTAATGATTAATTGACCGAGAATGGCGTGGTCTTAACTAACTCGTTTGGCATTTCATCAGTTTGTCAATACTTTTTTCTTTCTTATCGACTAAACTTATTGTTCGATTTCTCCGAATCTGAAATGCATACTCTTCTGATTCAAAACGCCCTTGTAAGGATTTTTAATTTTTGCCAGTATGTTTTAAGTTGAAGGTCTACTCAATGGTTTCCTTTCTTCTTTTTTGAGCGTCTTTCAAAGATTCTTGCCGAAAGAAACTCCAATCATTAAGCCGCCAAAAATACAGATAATTGAAATGACCTATTCTTTTAATTTTGTTTGCAAAAACTAAATATTTCATTTTAATATTAATGAAAGCTGAAATCTTTACAAATGATTCGTATCAAGAAAAAATAAAAGAACCGTCCTTCCCCCAAAATAACACTGAGACTAGGCCTTTAAGGAATGCGAAAATATCAGATCAACTTTTTCACTTTTTTTATTGACGCGAGAACTACTGTGCACATATAATTATTAGTTTACCATTTTTCATACATATCAGCACATTACACTTTAAATTGTCATTAAACATTTTAATGGCAATTAAAAAAGTCTGTATTTTAGTTCTGTAATTAAACAATAAAAAAAGAGTAATTTATAACAAACTATCGTAAAACATCTTCCACTGAATGATTGACGAAGAGAAACCAGATATCCTGTGAGCAGAATTCCACACACTCTCGCTGGTTTGAATTTGAAACTATACGCATATACTGGGAGTTCAAAATTCAACCGAGAAATATCTAGGGGTGATCGTACACATCAAGATATCAGCTTTTGTAATCTCAGATGGGACAGCAAACGAAAGGCTGGACCGCTACAGGGCTCTCATTGTCAGTGAATTAAATAAAAGGTAAGGGAATATAAGATAAAGATTGCAACTCAGGTTCATTGAAACACAAATTCACAACAGCACAACAACACAATTGCACGAATAACAATATGCGAAATGTCCATAGCTTTGGCCGCAAGTCCTATGAACGCTTATTTATGCTACTTCAAAGGTTTGTTTTCAATATTGAGTCTGTCTTGTTGTGTATAACTTGTAGTGTTGTTATTCATGCAACTGTGATGGGGAGAATTTTCAATCCATTAAATCTGTGTCGTACACTTTACCTGTTGCATCCTTTTCTTCTACTTAATTGACTGGCAAAGAGCGCCCTGCAGTCCTCGGTCTCTGCTTTTGCGACCAAATGTTCTGTTTCAATATTCTTTTGTCTTGATGTGTATAATTACCAATAAAAGGTTGTTTGTGGAATTTTGGAACACCCTATATTTAGGTCTGAAATCCCTACAGATCTATGTAAGCTTTACCCAACTCCCATTCACTTTGCATATTTATGTACCAAAATTAATTTCGAAAGATAATAGCCTATTTCAGATTATGGCGCTTTGAAATCTTTTTCTCTCTGTCTCATTTTAATATCAGTGGGTTAAGAAACAGTCCAGGAAATTCATACTTTTTAGCCTTGGATTTTCTGAAGCTTGGATAACTGCTTGTTAAGTGTATCTGATTCTAATATGTAAAAATTATATTAAATATTCGTTGTAAATTCTGTGAATTGGTTTTATATATAGTATAGAAATTTTTTAACGCGCTTTTGGCTGTGGAGCGCATGGAAATATTTTGAAGTTATATTTCACTTCAGTAGGTTGATTACAGAATAGTGCCTTTTATTCATTTATCATTTAACCTTTAGGCTACGTGGACTTAAACTGGAAAAACTCCGCTGAATGCGGGGTATAAAGTTTTCAATGGTGTCAGGTACAGCACTATTATCGACCCGCATTGAAAGGTAAAAAGTTTTCTGGTAGAACACTTTAAGGGATCATCAGTGATTAATGTGACCAGCAGTACTTTGGATCTGCGCATGCGCGTGTATCAAATTTTGATGTTCTCGAATTTCAGGTTAATTTTAAGGCAGTACCGAGGCGCCATCAGTAGGCGATGTAAAATTGAGTTTAAAAATTGAAAAGAGCTACCTATATCTTAATTTCTCAGATACTAAGTGTAAAATGTGAAGTCTTTAAAAAAAGTCCACATTAAAATTTGGTGGAATTTATACGATAGTCCAAAAAATAAGGATTTTCAAATTACGCAGATGTTACTGTCTATAAAATTTGATATATGGAAATATTTCATGAATTTAATGAGAAAGCAATGTTAAACAGCATATTTTCTAATTATGCTAATTCTAGATATGATTAAAAGTTCTTAGATAATCCATCTAAGGGTTTGTCTCTCTGTCTGTTTATCCATAGGTATGGAAACACTGAATTTAAAATCTTGGCAATTTACTTGAATTAAATTAGGTATGCATTTTTGCCAATAAAATTGAAGATCTGAATAAATTAAGGTTCCAATCGGAAAAAAAGCAGACATCCAAAATGTTTACTAGAGGGAAAAAACTGCAGATGTTTTTTCTAGAATTTCCTTTTTCTGACCCTTAATCATTATACTCTGAAAAGAAAACTAATACTCTTTTTAAAATTTTGTTTTATAATACTGTCCACAGTTCACCTACATGTGAACTAAACCAAACTGGACGCGCATGAGATGTGGAGACTGCGGTGTTTAGTTGTTAATATTTTCATCTGCAATTTTGTAGATAAGACTGCATCGAAATTTTATTTCTGTTAGACGCCGTCTTTCTATGTTACAGCGTTCACGAAATTATTAATTTAAAATCCCACAGCCAGGAATCAGTATCGTTCATATGTGCTCGCGCTTTTCGCAATACTCCTTTCGTCAGACTCAAACCCCAGAGTGATTTGTTCCAAATTCTGATACACATTTAAGATTCTAATTATTTCCTTAAGGTTAATTTTTCTAGTCATATCCCAATTTATATGACATGTCATTTATGCATACCATTGTATTTTTGAATAATAGAGCTCAATAGCAAATGGAAGGGCAGAAAGAAATATTTTAATGACTTCGCTTATCCCAAACGATTATAGAAATCTGCATTTGTTGTGTGAAATCCACAAATCAAATTTTATCCTACATTTTGTTTCTGTATTTTTCTGGCGCATGTTGTCAGCCTTGATATATGTGGTGTCAAATGTTGCTCTGTAAAATGCACAAAAAAATCGATTCTTTTCTGTATATATTACAACATAAGCCGCTACAGTTCCGCGTTATTAGAATTGATTCGCTTTGCGATCATACCAAGTATCTTGATTATCAGCATTCACTACTAAACCACACTTTAAAAAAGACCCAAACTCAAACATCACAGGGATTGAGGTCTGGGAAACTCTGTGACAGCATGGAAACAATTACGTCAACGAATTATCATACATCTATAAACGCTCCATGTGCAAATCCGACTTGCAAAGAAAAACTTCAACAGCGGAATCGCAAAACGTGCATAAAGACGTTAAATTTTGTATTTTGAACAGTCATAATTTATATTGCATTTTTCTATGAATTTTTCACTTTCTTAGTTTACATAGTGTTTACGCATTTTTAAGCAGTCCTGATTTTACGCATTTAGCCTCGTGCATACCAAAGAATTTTGTGGTAGGAATTGTGATTTTTATTGTACATTCGGCTAATTGACTTGGCGAGACAATTGGCGATAATTCTCATAAAAATTTCGTAAATAAGCCGAAACTCCAAGATAAGAAAAGAGTGAAAAGAAAATTCGGTTACATTTTGGTGCTGTGATTACTTATAATCCAGATTAGCCCAGTTCACGAAGAAATATTTTTTGTTTATTTCCAGCTATATTAACGTCCCGTTTTGAAACAATACTAGGGATATTTTGGGACTGACATCGTAATTTTGAACCGCGGTCAGATAATGTGTTTGACACCTGAGCTAGTACCCTCCTATCCAAGCCTCGGCACTAAACCAGCGTGAGGACGTTGGACCTATTACGTACGATTATAAGGCAAAAGGCCTTTTAAATGAGTCACCACATTGGGCAAGACATATGAAATCTGATATGTATTCTTTAATTAAAAGATTTAATTTTTAGTCTTCAATTTTATTAGACTTAAATTTGATTTGCAATCCGTCAAATGGAACTTTGCATCTCAGAAAATTATTCAATTGCGCATTATACAATACAATTCGCTTTTGAATATTTGCAAAGCTTAATAATATGTAAGTCAATAGATTTGGTAAAATTTAGATTCAAAAGATATTGCACGCCCTGGTATTAAATTTGAAAAAGAATTGATTTCGAGAATGTATAACATTTATAGTATCCGATTATAAATTAAACTTTGATAATTAGAATATAAATAAAACAAAAGAAAACTCTATTCTTAGTATGCAAAGAAAAGTATGTTTCTATTTAATGTAATATTTCTCACTATACTAAGTATACATGAAGAGTATTGCAATCGAGAAGAACATTCGATGTCAAGATTTTAACCTCCTTGTTTAGAGATCTCCCTGAGTCGGAAGAAAACATTTTTGAACTATATCTGTCTCTGAATACGATAACTAAAAAGTGTATGAATCTAGATGGATATAATTTGTCATGTTGGTTTATCAATAGAAATCAAGATCTGCAAAAACTAATATTATGTAAACGGGTGAAGCATCTGTCTACGCAGGTGCATGTGGGTGCAATGACACAAACCGTAGCTAACTAAACACATTAAATTTGGTGTGTGATCTCTTCACCAAAAATGGGAATCCATATTCAATTTTGGATATGTTTTCCGAAAGAAAGAATCCAAATGTATATTCGGCTTCACCAGTACACTACCATGCGAAAGTTATAGCCTCTCTCTGTATGCAGGTTAACCATGTGTCTATTCCTATGCACGTGAACGCATTAACTCAAATCCGCTGGTGCATAAATTTAGTGTGTGGACTCTTCACCAAAGTTGACTGATTTAACAGTAAACGAAAATGATAACAAGAAAATATCCATAAAAAATATTTTGTTATGACAACTCGCTTTCAAATAATTATAAATACACATCATGAAGTCCACTTTGCTCACATAGACTATCAAGCGTATGTCACATGGAGAGCTAGCGTACGCTGTTTTTGTCAGCATAAGCGCAATGCCACTCACCAAAAAAGTTTGTAGCACATGACCGGAGAGACAAGACGACGGAAACCGTAGGCTGAATACAGCCGGTAATGTGCATTTTCAACCGGCTTGAATATGCACACGATGCCGAGGAAAAATCCTCAGCAGCGATAATTCAAACCAATCGGATGTGATTTTGACTGTGACTTAGTTCGTCCCAACGATAACGGAAATCGTGTCTGACCGGTTGCCTCAATGCGTCACGTGCCACAAATTTTTTTGGTAAGTGGGATTGCGTTCACGCGGACGAAAACAGCGTACGATATCTCTCCATGTGATATACGTTTACGTGCGGTAATAGCCATTTTCTGCTTACAGAGATTTCGAAACAGAATAGATTGTACTGAAAACTGTGCTTGCCCACTTGGAGGGCTAAAATAATAAGTTATTTCGAAATATAACAAAAATCTCTTATTTAATTATGAAGCAATTCTGTTTGCATTACATTTTTAAAAATATTTTTTTAAACAACATGAAAGCAAATTTTGGAAAATTTTTATAGCAAATTCATAGTTTAAAATGATATCAATGTTATGTTTTCACAATTTCCTTTTCATTTATTTCAGTAGAATTCAGAAGAATATATTTCGTCGTTTAACAAGCAACACCACCTATCTCAGTTTCTTGAAATTTCAAAGAGGAAGGCCAAATCCATTTTTTCGCAGCGAATAACAAACATTTCTGATTTTTTTATACATCTGATATATACGTGATACTATATGTTCCTTCCATTAGAAAAAATATTTAGAAATATTCATTATTTATTGCAAAAATCAAGTGTTTCCTTTCTCTTTGATATTTCAAAATTTTAGATAGGTGGTGTTGCCTGTTACGCGAATATTTTTTAAGCCGGCAGAAAAGAAAAAATCTCAACCAACTTTAAAATTAATATTCATATTTTTAATTTTTCACCGAAAAATATTTTTTAAACATTCAAACATGACTTATATTTGAATATTAATTTAACTATATTTTGTAAAAAAGGAAAATTTATATGATGCTAAACATAGGGCAAAATAGTTTTTTATGTTAAGAGCAGAAAATAAATTATGACTTGCTTTTAAAACATTCATAATAAGAGACATTTTTTGTCTTTTAAACATGACTAATGTTCATAAACTAAATTAAATTTATTCTGTTAATTTATGTGGACATTTTTTAAACACAACAAACATGGAAATAATACATGACACGTTTAGAAAGAAGAAAAGTAACTGTATGCTTTCTTTGGAAATCATTTACTGCTGAAACAACGTATTTAGCCGTGGGCACACATTTCACTTCTGTCAGTTATTATTTAGTAGATGTGATTCCTCCAAATATTCAAGTCTCTTATTCTGGTTTTTGAATATTAAATGGCAGAAGTTATTAATGAGATTTTAGTTTTTTTTCAAATTTCCGTCATAACAGAATGAAATAAACGGGATAAATCTCAGTAAAAAAAAATTTAAATTGTTTCAACATTCCGACTTGTCACTCGATGGTATTAAATTCTCCCTATAAATATTATTGTATTAAATTCTCCTTATAAGCATTTTTAGCATACTGATATAAACAAAGTATTCACTTAAAGCTTATTTCCTGACAAAATGTGTCCTATATTTCATACATATCCACAATATTTGTAAGAAACCTGCAAACAAAATCTATAAGAAGAGAAAAATTATTTTAACTAACAATTTAAAAATTTTGAGGGCGGCCAAAAGAAGTTAAAAAAAATTTGATGTCCAGAATCGCCAAAAACTCATATTATTTGAAATAACAAATTTTTTTGAAAAAAAAGAGAGAGAGTGAGCATTTTAAAAATACCTATTTCTGAATTTTTTTAACTGAATTAAGACAATAAATTTCAGATATAGCATTGTATTCCATATTTCATACAAGTTAATGTAGCCTTTTTTTTAAAAAAGTGAAGTAATAGAGTGTGGTCATAACTTATTGAACACATTTAAAAATTAATAAAAATCTAATAATGTTAAAACTGTGATTTTTTCAAAAGAGAGAGCAATTACAAAGCATTTTTCAGATAGGTGGCGTACAATTACGGGATTCTAAAATTGCTTCAGCTAGAGATTTTCACACGCTTTGGTGCATCGATGTCACACGTCTACACATTACTTACTTTTCTCGGCTATTTTTCAAATTTTTTTGGATTATTAAATGAGGGACAAATGTCCTTTTTAATTCCCCGTCATCAAATATCTGCCTTCCGGAATTTGGCGTGAATATGTCTTCAGAAAAACAGCACATTTAAAAATTTAGATGTTTTAAAACATTCAGAGTATGCTCTACGTTTTTTTCCTCATTAAACTTGGTTAGAAAGAGTAAAAAGGCAAAGATTTATAAATAACTGAGTATTTTATGATTATTATTTTATGAAAGGAATATTCTTTAAATTCTGACAAATAATTTACAAACTGAAATTATAAATTGTTTTATACCTTTCTTAACATTCAAAGATAATCCGTAATTTGAATAAATTTCGATTTGAGTCCAGAACTTTTCAGAAGCGTCAGCACGAACGAAAATCACTCCAGTCCCTTTAAAAGCATAAGATGTTTCTAACCGCACTACCACTATTTTATTAAACGCAGATTGCACATATAATTTATTTTAGATTCACAGATATTCCAATGTTTCATTGTTGCTTCTTTTATTAATAGCTTGGATTCTTATATTTGGGCTGATAAATGAATGTGGTTTTGAAATTTCGAAGTGGGCATTTTTGGTGGAAAAAATACAATTTCTTTTTATGCCTTACACAGCGAAGGAAAGAATTTTTTTATTTTGTTGACATTACAAATTCAAGAAAAGACCGGTTGCAATAGAAGAAGTTATTTTCATTGGAGTATATTTTAGACATCTTTGTACTTTGAACAGAAGTCATGAGATCTTAAATTTTTTAAAAAAAATTGATGCATTTAATATAAATGCGTAAAAAGTCATTTTAACGATAAGGTTGTAAGATAAGCAGCACTGATAGACTTTAATTGACCGATAATGGCGTGGTCTTATATAACTCTATTGGCATTTATACATTGGCATTATTTTTATACTTTGAACAGGCGAAGGAAACAATTCTTTTATTGTGAGGTCATTACATATTTAAGAAAAGACCGGTTGTAGTAGAATTTATGTTCATTAGTGTATATTTTAGACAGATTTGTACTTTTATCAGAAGTCATGAGTTCTTTAATTTAAAAAAATGATACATTTAGCATAAATGCGAAATAGTCATTTTAATGATAAGGTTGTAAGACAAACAACACTGCTAGACATTAATTGACCCAGAATGGCCTAGTCTTATCTAACTCGATCAACATTTCGTCAGTTTGTCAATACTTTTTTTCTCTTTGGAGTGGTCTCGACTAAATGTATTGTTCGATTTCTCCGAATCTGAAATGGATACTCCTCTGATTCAAAACGCCTGAGTAAGGATTTTTAATTTTCTTAGGTGTGTTTTAAGTTGACGGTCTATTTAATTGTTCTGTTTCTTCTTTTTTGAGCGTCTTTCAAAGATTCTTGCCGAAAGAAACTCCAATCATTAAGGTATCCGCATACGTTCGAAAACCCATTTTTGACCGAAAATCATAATTTTTTTAATGTCTTATCTGAAATCCTATTGTGTTTAGTTTTCAAAACAGTTTTCATTTTACATCTATGATGATCAGAAGTGAAATTAGAGACATTTTAGTATAACTTGAGAGTTGAAAATGGAGTGGTAAATAATAAGATAAAGGAGCATTTTTCATTGTTTTTACTTAAGATATTTAAATTTTATTGTTTATTTTTGTTTTATACTATTTTACATATACCAGGTATTATTTTGAAAGATTTTCAGTGTGAATTTCTTTGTTTCCTATGACATTGTTGCAAATTTAAGTCATTTTGAATCATTGCAGTATCTTGATTCTCCGTTAATGATGTAATTTTTGATAATAAACGTAGGAAAAGTACATAAATTGTACTTATGATCAATATCAATCACTAAAAGTATCTCTAGATCAACTAATAGGCATTATAAAGTTATTTGACTGAAAAACAATTGATCGCAAATCGATTGCGGCTGATTGATAGAAAACGATAATGACATATAAGGCTCAAGAAAACGACTAAAAAAAATTTCTAATCAGAAAATTTTTAAAAATGTGCTAAGCTAGCAAAAACTAAGGACTAGCTTACAAAACTGGGGAGTATTGAAGAAAAATTCTTTTTTCTTCTCGTTGTAAATTTAAAACATAAACTTTAAGCTCATTTTTCTCGAAATGTGATTTTTTGCAGAATTTTCATTTTTCAAACACGATAACTAAAATTCAACTTAAAATATCCATCTCAAATTTAGCATACATATTATTTATTATATTGTCTAGGCAATGAACCAAAATATAAGTGAAATAATGGTCCATTAAAAAGTTATGTATCTTTTAAAGTTTGAAAGAAGGCCAAAATTCTTTAAAAATTCATGATTTCACACTAAAACTCTTATAATTTACATGTTTTTAGATACATTGCAAAACCTTTGCTTCAGGACCTAGCCAATAGTTGAAGGATTATATATGCTAAAGGATTTATCATTCTAATCATTTCTTTTGGAACAAGGGTGTTTGAAAAAAGGTCAAATTTAGTGCAAAAAAATCTTTTCAAATTTCAAAAAAAGTTTTTTCAAATTTTTAAAAATATATTTAATTCATTTAACTTTTTTCTATGATTTATTAAGTTTTAACATAAATGTCATATAAAAATACAAAAATATTGCTTCAAATATCATTATTTAAAAAAAAGTCCTCCGAACGTAGTCGGATACCTTAAGCCTCCAAAAATGCCGATAATATAAATGACCTCTTATTTTAAATTTGTTTCTATCCTGGCTTCCTGGTTGTTTCTTTTCATTCCGAAGGAGCATATACTTGGTATTTGGTCTCTGCACCAAAATTGTAAATCTGTATTCAAGTTTGGATAAATTTTGCGAAAGATTGAATCCAAATACATATTCATCGCTATATTACCATGCGCAACTTACAGCCTCAATCTATATAAGGCTTAATTATGTGTTTATTCCTATCCACGTGCACCCTTTAACTCAAATCCGCAGTTGCATTAACTTGGTGCACGGTCTCTTCACCAAAATTGTAAATCTGTATTCAAGTTTGGATAAATTTTGGGAAAGAAAGCCATCCCTTTGCATATTTGGTTTTCATCCGGATTCAAGGAATCCAAAAAGTCACATGACGCGAAAGTCTCAAGTAGAAGTCTCCTCAAAATTGCCTTTGTGACTATAATATACATCAAGCGCACTGAAAGGCTTATATTATCCAATTACGTTGTTAATTTCTGCATCTGACAGTTGACTTATCTGAAATCCAATTTGCTGATTTTGACATTGTTGTCAAATTTTCATTATCTCGACACCATCTTCAGATCGAATGGACAAAGAGTCTTAGCGGCAGTTCGAAAATAACAAAAGTTAACGTGTCTTAAAAAATAAATGAGGCATTGTTGTCTGGAACTCATTTGACCTCAAGTAAAATGTTAAAATTGTTACTTAAGAAAGTTTATCTCTGATGAACAGATTTTGGTACTGAAAGAAATCTTTCATTGAGTATTCATTATTCCAATATCTGAAATTTCGGTATCTCTCTCTTACTGATTTGATTATGAGAGAGCTTCGCGCCTAACGCACAATCCTATAAATTAGTGACTGTGTGCATTCCACAATTAGCTAGCACAAATTATAGATATTTTGGATCTACCAGCTTTTAATATTTAAAATTCTTATTAAATATCTGCTGTATGTGAAACAAGCGTTTAGCATAGGAAGTGTTTAGCATTAGGATAGGTGCATAGCGGAAGCTTTTAAAAATATCGCTCTTGATTGAAGAGCGCCCAAAATTATCGGGAAATTCAGACTTACGTTAGTAGGTTCAGTACGTAACAATGCCTGTTAATAGTCTCAACTTGTTAATAGTGTCAGGGTTCAGGCACAGTCAGTCATTTATCTGTGGTCTCTTCTGCTCTTATGAATTTATTGTTCGCCTGAAGTAAATCTTTAAATGGTAGGTAAATATAGAGTTGATTGCAATGCAGCGCACGTCAGTCCTTGTCGATCACTACAGAGCAATATGCAGTTTTTTTTTTTTATCTTACTAGGAGCTTTCGGCAACCAGCTGGTTCGCCGGTAGAATTATTTCAATTGAATCTTGTATCGTTTTATATTCATGGCTGTTTTAATAACGTAATTTTAAAACTACAGATTGTTGTAGATGTTTAACACATGTTCTGTTAGTAGTCATGAACTTGTTCTGTTCATATTCTGCAGAAATGTACCTAATGGAGTGAAGAAAATGGCCATGCCATAAAACATCTAATTGCGCTGTTCCGGCGACAACTACATTTTCTTATTTCTCTTGTAAAATAGGCATTTTAGGGCCAGAGGCATGTTGGGTGGATTAAAACATGCTAAGAAAGAATAAAAACATAGCTACCATAATCATTCAGCGTATTGGATATATTTCTTAATGTACATATTATCTCAGATAGCTTGGTTTATAGACTCCATAAACATTTTGATGAAATAAAATATGAAGGCAGAACCTCAACTTTCAACCATGAAAGAGAAACACGTAACTAAATATTTGATTTAACAATGAAAATAGTTTGAATTTCGCTGCAACAATTAAAAGTATTGTTGTAAATTATTCCAAAGAATATTTTTTAAAATTAATTAAAATCAGAGAAAACATGGTAAGGCAGCTTAATTGATATCATTGAAAAGGTAATTTTGAACTTTCAGATGGTGTAAAATTGATTTTTGTGCAGTAATCTGTTCGGAAGTTATTAAAGCAAATCGCCGCCATTTTATTTGAATTTTTAATTAGTTAAAATTATAATAAAAATTTCAAAAAAGTGCTCTCAGGTGCACTTTTCCACCCTCCAAAGTATGTTTGTGCGAAATTTCGTAGTTCTACGTCCAGCGGTCTGGCATGTAGAGCACCAACACACAGACACACATTCTCCATTACTATTAGTAGAGATAATCACGAATAAGTATTATTCTAACGACTTTCTCGCCTTATAGCTGAAAATGGCATGCTTCTTTGGATAGTGAATAAATGCGAGTATGTATTTCAAACATATCTCTTTTGACCATTTCTGGTCAATATTTGATGTGAATATACAAACTAGGTGAGAAGATAACAATACAAATATAGATGTTCTAGGACGGTTTTTTTTATCGTGGGCGAAAACATTTTTAAAAGTTTCAAAGTGGATGGAAATGCTCAATATTTCGCAACACATAACGGATATTTCTGTTTTGGTTTTTTTTCACATCTATTAGAATCAAGCAGTCGCTTGTTCATATCTGATGTTAAAGATCTCAGAAATATTCGATATTGGTTGAGAAAAATTGAGCATTTCCTTCTTCTTTCAACTTTAAAAGAATTGAGATAGGTGCTTGTTAAAAAGCGATAAATAGCAAAAATAAATTAAAGAGAAAAACCACAGAGTTATTATAATTAAAAAGACCACCTATTCAAAATGACAAAGAACCAGCTCTTTTATCTCCAGACAAACAAAATTTCACTATTTTCCTGTAGAAAGCAAGAAAACTTGTATTAGATTATGCAGTTCCTTGCAAAAAAGGGTTTATTGGACAAAGATAGAAATTACCTTAAGAACAGAATTTCGGCAAGGTTTTTAATAAAAATAAAAGAAATCAAATGAACTATTCAAATTTGCTTCACTAATAAAATAATTTGTAAAAAGCATCTCGAGTAATGCTTAGAGTCACTTATTGAGGACATTTTTTAAATCTTTTTCTCCGTTATATTTTTTTTACGATTTTCAAAAATCTGATAAAATGTAATACATTCTGTGAATTTTTTTTTACCCTTAGCGCAGGCTCTGGAGAATTTTGCATAGTAAACTTTAATTATATTAACGTTGTATAGCTTTGTTTATTTTGTCGCTCCTATGGAAGGCGATTGAGTTTTTAACAAGGTGAAATTTACAAATCTATGATGAAAATTGTTAAAGTTACCATGTTCCTTCATGCCGATTTAGAAGGAAATCGAACAGCTCGTTTGGTGATGTAAGCGTGACAAACAATTTTACAGACAATAGAAGAAATGAGGGAAGAGTCGAGTTCAGACAGTTAAAAAAAATTATATGATCATATTATTACGATATTATAATAGCAAATTAATAAAATATGCCTATCTTCGTAAAATGGAAAAAAAAATTGTTGGGGAGATATGCATCTATGATTTTGGAATAAGAACATGGAAATGGACTGAACTTAAACTGATTTAACAGCAAATAAAAACGACAACAAGCAAATATCCATAGAAAAAAAGATTTTGTTATGAGTACTCGCTTTCAAATAATTGAAAATACACAAGATGAAGTCCATTTTGCTCACATAGACTATTAAGCGTATGTCACAAGGAGAGCTATCGAGCGCTGCTTTGGTCAGTATGAGCGCAATGCCCCTCACCAAAAAGTTTGTAGTACGTGACCGGTCAGACAAGATAACGGAAACCGTAGGATGCATTCGACAGGCTAAAAAATGCACACGATGCTGACAGGAAATCGTCTGCAGCGATTATTCAAACAAATCGGGTGTGATTTTAAAGGTGACATAGTTGGTCTCAACAATGAGCGAAATACTGTCTGACCGGTTGTCTCAATGCGTCACGTGCTACAAACTTTTTTAGTAAGTGGCATTGCGCTCACGCTGACGAAAACAGCGTACGATAGCTCTCCATGTGATATACGCTTTAAGTGCGGTAATAGCCAGTTTATGCTTACAGAGATTTTGAAACAGAATAGCTTGTTCTGAAAACTGGGCTTGCCCACTTGGAGAGCTTAAATAATAAGTTAATTCGAATTATAACAAAAATTTCTTATTTAATTATGAAGCAATTTTTTTGTATTGAATTTTTTAAATTATTTTTTTAAACAACATGAAACAATTTTTGAAGATTTTTATAGCAAATTCAAAATTTAAAATTATATCCAAGCTATGTTCTTCTTAATTTCCTTTAAATTTATTTCAACAGAATTCCAAAGAAAATATTTCGTCGTTTAACAAGCAAAACCACCTATCTCAATTTCTTGAAATTTCAAAGAGGAAGGCAAAACTCATTTTTTCGCAATGAATAACAGACATTTCTGATATTTATTAAACATCTGATATAATCGTGAGACTATATGTCACATCCATGACAAAAGAAATTCAGATAGGTGGGGTAGCTTGTTAAGCGACGATTTGTTAAGCTTGTAGAAAAGAAAAAACCTCAACCAGTGTTAAAATCAATATTGTTATTAAAACTTTTTCACGTAAAAATATTTTTTAAACATTCATGAATACATTTTAAACGTTCAAACATGACTTATATTTGAATATTTATTTTACTATAATTTGTAAAGTTAAATGGATATTTATATTATGCCAAACATAGAGTAAAATATTTTTATTTTTTTATTTTAAGAACATAAAATAAATGATGACTTGTTTTTAAAACATTAATAATAAGATTCATTTTTAGTCTTTTAAACATTCCATATTTTTGCGAATATAAGTGCAAATCTGCAACAAGATAAACAACATTTCAACAACAAAATATTCTGGTTAGATGATTAAATCTCATGCTGGCTATCGGGTTAATGAAGAAGCCGATACTCTCGCCAAAAAGAACCATCTCAGTAGGCTTCATAGTGAAAGCTATAAAGCCTCGAGGCGAACTCAAACAGCATTTACAAGAACTGTTTTATATATATATATATATATATGAGAACGTTAATGAAGACTAGGAAACGTTATATACATATATGAGAAAAATTAGTTTCGATTTTTTATAGTATTTATTAGATTGGATTATAAATTAATGGCTGAAATTTAGAAAATAATTAAATATAAGAAAATTAAACTTTTTAAGATAGTAAGAAAAGTATGTTTTAATTTAATGTAATTCTTTCTAGTATGTAAAGCAAACAAACGACAACTTTTAATATATAGACAGAGACTTTCTACCTCGAAAATTTAATATATTCTTTTAGAAACTTCCTTGAGTCAGATAAAACATTATTGGGTTACGCCTGTCTCTAGGCAAGTTAACTAATAAATAGATGGTGCTGAATGAATATTATTTTTCATATTTTCGCGAATATAAGTGAAGATCTGCAACAAGATCCACAACATTTTCTTATCTCTTTAATCCAGAGGCGACATTTTCTTTTACCTCCTTTAACACCGGGACTATTTGGGAAAAAGCGACATGAATTGAACTCTCCCAATCTGGATGATCAATTAACCCACCACCCCATCCCCTTCAATAACCATCCTTAAGGCACACGAAATTGCCTCTGGTGGGCAAGGATAATTGGACCCCTACCGCGCTTAACTCCTAAACTCCTCAGAACCTCACCTCCCCATAAAAGAAGCCAGCCGCCTCAGAAGGGCATTCGTCGCAGTTAAGGGGAAATTTTTAGACCGACCGGGACCGCTTGGCTCGGTGTGAGAAGGTTAAAGAAGGTCAATAGCATTCCTTTAAAGAGTTAACCTCCTGTTTGTTAAATTGCATTCGAATACAATAATTCAAAACCGAAGCTATTTCGACTCATTAAATTTCGTGTGTGGCCTCGTAACAAAAATTGTAGATCTGTATCCGGATTTCAACTAAAATTTTAAAAAATAAAGTCATCCAAATGCAAGTGCCGTTTTCATCACTTTCTTGGAAGGACAAAACATGACATGTTGGGCAATTATTAGACAAAGTAGAGAGGTGCCTGTTAAATGTTTTTTTCTTCTAAATCGCGCCGGGGATGCTTGGATGAGAAACCTCTTGGTAGATAAGCGGGTTTTCACTTCGGTGGGGGTATAATAATGGTGGGGATTAAGTTGCCCTCCACAAATGAAAATACGTACCTTGAATTCCCTTCAGGAGGGTCCGGGCCGTGACCGGTGGTGGTCATTAGAACTTCGACAATAGTATCTATCCAAGTAAGACAGGTGAACATTCTTGAATTTACCCGATTGCTAGGGCAGAGCGGGATTGGCTCCATTTTGAAATTATTGTGTAGTTGAAGGTCGGGTAGTATCGGACGGCGGCAAGTATGTCTTCTTTCTTGCATTTGCTATAAGAGGCGGTACCTGTCAAGACACCAGAGTGTTGTGTGAAGGTTGACAGTTCACATGCCGCCAGATTTAGTCAAACGGCAGTGTTGTTAACATGTGGAAGAATATTTTGATTTTTCAACAGTTTTTTGTGTGAAGGAAGATAACTTCAGGTTTTCATAGTTTGCCCGAAGTGACTATAAGTAATTATTTGTTTATTCTTGAAAACAACATTTATAGTCTTTAAAGTTATTGGCCGTAAATCTGAGTTATAAAAATATTTTATTTTAAATGAGAAACTCAGGTGTCCGTTACTAATCGAGATTCCCCAATCATTCATGTTTTAGTATACTGATATAAACAAAGTTTGCACATAAAGCTTATTTCCTGACAGAATATGTCCTATATTTCATACATATCCACAATATTCGTAACAAACCCACAAACAGAATCTGTAAGTCAGAGTAAATTAATTTAAGTAACAGTTTCAAAATTTTGATAGAGACCAATTAAAAGAAAGATTTGTTGTCCAAAATCGGCAAAAACCCATATTATTTCAAATAACGTTTTTTTTAAAAAAAAAAGAGAGAGAGAGATCATTTTAAAAACACCAATTTCTGTATATATTTTAACTAAATAAACCTCCAAAAAATGAGAATCTAATCATTTTAACTAAATAAACACAAACATAAGAATATAATCATTCTTAATCTTTATAAACTTTATTTAAGCCAGCATTTAAAAAGTAGGCTCTGTTATGGCGAGCTGCTTGGCAACAAACATTTTATGTTGAACCATAAATCTTTCTTGGTAATATTGACAGTGTCATCAATATAGCGGAGGAAACGAATTGGGTTTGCATAGGAGACGCGGGGGCATTGCTATATAATTTGGGAATCCCTAATTTTTGCCTTTCTCAGGATATTTATTTCAAAATTTCTCTCTAAATAACTTCATTAACAGAGGCCTTCGTGGTTAGCCCGTTATCTGCAGACACCTCATTGAGACTCATGTTTTCATCGAAAAAGTTATATTTTTAGCTTTGATTGTTGCATTTGTATATTGAGCTGACTATTATAAATGGTACAAATCCTATAAAGTTCAATAGTTTATTCAAAACCTAATTAATTCTAATTAAAAGTTAATTCAATAGTTTATTTCAAAACTTTCAGATTTAGCATTGTATTCTATATTTCATTCAAGCTATTGTAGCCTTGTTTTTAAAAAACGTGAAATAATATAGTGTGGTCTTAAATTATTGAACATATTTAAAAATTAATAAAAATCTAATAATGTTAAAGCTGCGATTTTTTTCAAATTAGAGAGCAGTTACAAAGCTTTTTTCAGATACGTGGCGTACCAATACGGGATTCCAAAATTGCTTCAGCGAGAGATTTTCATACGCTTTTGCTCATGGATGTCACACGACTGCATATTATTTATTTTCGGCTATTTTTCAAATTTTTCTGTCTTATTAAATGAGAGACAAATGCCCTCTTTAATTCCCCATTATCAAATATCTATCTTCCGGAATTTGGTGTCAATATGTCTTCAGAAAAACAGCATATTTTAAAATTTAGATCTTTTAAAACTTTCAGAGTACGCTGTACGTTTTTTTCCTATTGAAACTTGTTTGGAAAGAGTGAAAAGGAAAATATTTATAAATAAGTGATTATTTTATAATAATTATTTTATGAAAGGAATATTGTTTTACTATTTTATTTATATTTAGGAACATTGTTTTTAATATTTTTTATGTTTAATATTGTTTCTGAAATTAATTTACAAACTGAAATTATAAAGTGTTTTTTACCTCTCTTTACATTCAACTGTAATCCATAATTTGTATAAATTTCGATATATTTCCAGATTTTTTAGAAGCTCCAGCATGATCGAAAACTACCTCAGTCGCACTAAGCGCATAACATATTTCTAAAAATACTACCACTATTTTATTAAATGCAGATTGCATATATAATTTATTTTATATTCACAAACACCGTCTTTTTCAAATCCATAGGAATTTCTTTTAATTATAGCTTGGATTCTTATATCTGGGCTGGTAAATGAATGTGATTTTTGAAATTTAGAAGTGGGATTTTTTTGTTAAAACAATACAATTTATACTTTGAAAAGGCGAAGGAGACAATTCTTTTTTTAATGTCATTACAAATTCAAGAAAATACCGGTTGCAGTAGAAGAAGTTATGTTCATTAGGGTATATTTCAGACATCTTTGTATTTTCAACTTTGAAGAGAAGCCATGAGTCCTTTAATTTAAAAAAAATTGAAGCATTTGACATAAATGCATAAAAAGTCATTTTGATGATAAGGTTGTTAGACAATCAACATTGTTAGACATTAAATGACAAATAATGGCGTTTTCTTATATAACTCGATCGGCATTTCGTCAGTTTGTCAATACATTTTTTGTCTTTGGCGTAGTCTCGAATAAACGTATTGTTCGATTTCTCCGAATCTGAAATGCATACTCCTCTGATTCAAAGCGCCCGCGTAAGGATTTTTCATTTTCGCCGGTGTGTTTTAAGTTGAAGGTCTATTCAATGGTTTCTTTTCTTCTTTTTTGAGCGTCTTTCAAAGATTCTTGCCGAAAGAAACTAATCATTAAGCCTCAGAAAACACCGGTAATTGAAATGACCTCTTATTAGAATTTTGTTTATAACACAAAACCAAATATTTAATTTTAATATGTACGAAAACGGAAATCTTTACAAATAATTCGCATTGGAAAAAAAATAAAAGAGCCGCCGCTGCCGCCCCCCCAAAAACCCCACTGCGACTAGATCTTTAATAAATGCAAAAATATCATATCAACTTTTTCCTGTCTTTTTTCATTGACACGAGAACTACTGATCACATCTACTTATCAGTTTACAATTTTTTATACATATCTGCACATTACATAATTTAAATTGCCATTAAAGATTTTATTGCCAATGAAGAAAATTCTGTATTTTAATTCTGTGCTAAAACAAGAAAAAAAAGAATAATTTATAGCAAACTATAAAAAAACATCTTCCTCTGCAGATTGATGAAAAGAAACCAAATATTTTGTTATCAGTATACCACACACTCTCGCTGGTTTGAATTTAAAACTCCCTCTGCTTCATAAGTCCATTGAAATAAAGGGACCTCAAACTACGGGAACGTCCGAGCTCCTCTATCAAAGATAAGGGAAATTCACTTACCCCCACAAAAAACACAATGGCAGCTGGCACTGTCCGAATTCTAAGAAAACTCCCCTCTTCGCCAAATACATCTAGGCGAGCCACTTTAACGAAGAAAGCGCACTCCGTGGGTGTAAAATAAATCACACTTAACGAAAGGTGGTGAAAACTTCAGAGTGACATTCGGACGTTTTGGACGGCTATAGTCTTTTGCTTGAAGTGGAGTATGGGAAGGTCCCGTATCGATACAGATATACTAGGAATTCCACCGAGAAACATAAGGGAGTGATCGCACTCATCAAGACAAACAGCCTTTCTGATTAAAGATGGGATCGCAAGCGCAAAGCTCGACCGCTACAGGGGTCTCATTGCCAGTGATTTAAATAAAAGATAGGGAAATATAAGATAAAGTATGCAACTCAGCTTCATTGAAATACAAATTCACAACAGCTCAAGAACACAATTGCACGAATAAAAACATGCGAAATGTCGATAGCTTTTGCGGCAAGTTCTATGGAAACTTATTTATGCTACTTCAAAGGTTTCTTTTTGATATTGTGTCCTGCTTCCCATTGTATCTGTCATGATGCGTACAACTTGCAATGATGTTTTTCATGCAACTGTGATATTGTGAATTTTGATTCCATTAAACCTGTGTTGTATACTCTACATGTTGCATCCTTTTCTACTTAATTCACTGTCAAATACCCCTGTAGTCCTCTCTCTCTGTGTTTGCGACCCAATGTTCTGTTTCAAAAGTTTTTTGTCTTGACGTGTGTAATTTCCAATAAAAGTTTGTTGGTTGAATTTTGAAACACCCTATATTTAGGTCTTGAATCTCAACAGCTCTAAATAAAGTTGTACCCAGCTCCCATTTACTGTGCATAATTATGTACGAAAAGAAATCTTGAAATTTAATTGCCTATTTCAGATTATCGCGTTTTGAAATATTTCTATCAGTCTCTAATTTAAATATCAGTGGGCTTTTGGGGGAAGAAACAGTAAAGGAAATTTATACTTTTTAGCCTTGGATTTTCTCAAGCATGTGTTACTGCTTCGTTAAAAGTACCAGATTTTAATATGTAAAAATTAAATTTAATATATTTGATAAAATCAGTGAATCGTATTTAATAATATTATTATTAATTTTTAAAGCGCTTTTGTTTGTGGAGCGCATAGAAATATTTTGAAATTTTAATTCATTAAGTAGGTTCTTTCTGTCGGAAATAAGAAATAATGGAGTTAGATTTTTTCTTTTGGCGTACTCTATACTAATGCAAATGCTAAAGCAAAAATGAAATTTCAAACTTGCAGATGAAAATTTAAAAAATTTACGCCATATCCGGCATCCGGAAATACAGCATATCGCAACTTAAAATGCCAAAGATCAAAGATATTTCACTATAAAAGGGTTGTCAAAGAATCATTAAATATTGCAGAAGCCTTTTAAATAGTAAAAAAAGAATTAAAAAAAGAAATTACTCGAAAAACAAAATTCACCTCCGACCTCTATTTTGGAGCGAACTATTATTTTCTCGGGTTTTCTTGGTAAAACTAAAAAATTGAACTGATTCCATGCCCGTAACGAAAAATTCCTGCAACGATCATATTGAAAAGGAGATCGTGAAACAATTTAAAATAAAACATCATGTAGCATCATGCGGTGTTCAGTTGTTTATACATTCATCTGATAAGACCACATAAAAATTTTATTTTTGTAAGACGTCGTCTCTCTGTGTTATCGCGTTCACGAAATCATTAATATAAAAACAAGCAGCCAATAATCAGTATCGTTGCCTTGAGTGTTTCGCATTACTAATTTTCTCAGATTCAAACCCCTGGCGGGATTTCGCTTCGTATTGTAGTATAGTAATGGTGGGTATTGAGTTGCCCTCAACCAATGACAATACGTACCTCCTCCGGGAGGGGCCGGGCCGTGGCTCGTGATTGTCATTAGAACTTCGACATCAGTATCCCAGCACAACAGGCGAACATTCTTGAATTTACCTGGTTGCTAGGGCAGAGCGGGGTTGCCTCGATTTTGAAATTATTGTATAGGGGAAGGTGGGGTAGTATCGGACGGCAGCTAGTATAGGACATACACTCTCTCTTGCATTTGCTGAAAAAGGCGGGACCTGTCAAGGCAGCAGGATGTTGGGTGAAGGTTGAAAGTTCATATGCCGCCATATTTAGTCAAACGGTATTGTTGTTAACATGTGACGAAAAGTTAATTTTTTCAACTGTTTTTTGAATAAACGAAGAATACTTCAGGTTTCCATAGCTTGCCAGAAAATGACTATAAGTTTTTTGTTAATTGTTGAAAACAACATTTATTGTCTTTAAAGTTGTAGGCCGTAATTCTCTTTAGGCTTGCAAATATGTAGTTTGATATAGATGTTTTAATTTTTTGTGTAGATAAATAGTTGTTTTGTTCCATGATGTTTCGGGTTGTATCGGGCATCTACCACAATTTTGAGCTTGCCGGTCTTTCGAAACCAGTTGCAGACAGGCAGTTGGAGGAAGTTCTAGCAGTCTTGGAAAATGATACCAACACGACTACCTCTCTTATTGAGGATTTTCCAAGAACAAAAACTTTTCAAGATATTTTAGAGTAGATATCGCCACTTCCTATCAGTTCCAATAAAGATACAAAAAGGAGAAAATCAGTTTATACACAAAGACCAAAACAGATTACACCTCGATAATCCAAGGAAAACTTGAAAACGAAAGCAAACATTGAACTAAAATCTGAAAAAGAAAAGAGAGAAGGAGGCGAAGAGAATCGATGCATCATCTGACTTGAAACATTTGAAGTATACTGGATTCAGTGTCGAATTTGTTTATGCTGACGAAATTTGCGAAAATCTTGAAAGACACACCGTGTTTTAAGAATGTGATGATTGTATTACCAAAATCAATATAAACTCAGAATGCATTTGTCTTTAAAACTAACTGTTAAATTTTCAAAGATAGATAACTTTTAATTTTTTCTGATTTGTATCTGGCTAGCAGTACGCGCACGGAGATGTCCGTGGAATCAGAACTTCAACAAAATGAGAAAACGCCCACATTGACATGAAAAATCTTTGAAAACAAAACAAAAGATACACATTATTGTTTTTCCCGCTTATTTAGCGATAATGACATTTCAACTGTAGAGAAACAATACAGAGTAAGTTAATCCGAAACAATATTAAAAAATTGCAACTTGAAAATTATTATTATACAGCAAGTAAAATATGTGAGATATAAACACATTAAGACACTGCCGAAAATAATAATCGAAGTCATTCAATTGAAAGTCTGACGTATCCTGAGCTCCGCACCGTCGCCAATGAAATTTCAACAATGCATGTTGGAAAAGCTCCGGAGAATCTTCCGCGGTACTATGCTCGCTAGAGAAAAATATCCTTCAACTGAACAGGAAAAAAAATTAATTTAAAAAAACTGTTTTAACCGTTCTTGTTGGTAACACGACAGAACCGTTCCAGTTATCAGCTGAAAAATATGTTTCAACTGACCAGAAAAAATTTAATGAAAAAAAAATAGAAGAAACTATTTTAACCGATCTTTTTTTAAATCCGACTGAAGCATTCCAGTTATAAGCGGAAAAAATTGAAAATAATAGTGCATAGCTCTAATAATTAGAGCGACGGATGCAGCAAATGTAAGAATAAAAATAAAATTTCGATGGCAAAACTGACTATTTTTTCAAAATTTCTGAAAATTCAGTCAATTATGTTTAATGCTCAAAACAAACGTAATTGGAACGGAAATTTTTCGTTCTATCCAATGGTGCATTGATTGTTTTTAAGTGATCATTAGAAAAGATACTACAGCCATAAAGTAGCAAAAAATGACTCAAAACAATACAAAACACTAAATAAATCTTTTCTAGATTAAATTTTAAAATTGCGGCTTAGAGGTGCATTGAGTTATCATTACGATTAACTGCGTGTCAAAATTCATGGCTGTAAGTGCGATAGATTCGTCTGCACATCCGGCGCAGCCACCCGCCCACACACACGCACAAACGTTATAAGTATAGATGACTATTTCTTATCATATATTAACCCAGTTTTAAGATCTGTAATTTGTACTTTTATAAATTTCTCAAATATAACTCTTTCTAATAAGAAAAAGTTGTATGTGAAACCAAAGTAATTCTATTCTTGCATATATATTTCATGTCCGATACAACCAACCGCAAGTAAAACTGATAAAAATGTAATAAGTATAAAAATGTGAAAAATCGATTGGTATTTTTATCTAAGAAAAACGTGCGTTAAAATGTGCTTTCATAGAACATTAAAGTTTTGCATGGAACATAATCTAGCCCAACTGAGTTCTAAAAATATTTTATAATATAGGAGAAGTTTAGGTGTCCGATACTAATCAACATTTCCCTATCATTCTTGTATTAGTACAATGATATAAACATAGTATTCACTTAAATCTTATTTCCAGAAAAAATTTGTCCTATATTTCATACATATTCACAATATTTGTAACAAACACACAAACAAAATCTGTGAGTCTAAGGAAAATTATTTTAAGTAACAGTTTTGATATTTTGAGGGCGGTCAGAAGAAGTCAAAAAGATTTTGATATGCAGAATCGGCAAAAACCCGTGTTATTTCAAATAACATCTTTTTTTAAAAAAAAAAGAGAGAGAGTGAACATTTTAAAAACACCTATTTCTGAAATTTGTTTGACTAAATAAATACCAAAATTGCTAATATAATTATTTATAATCTTGAAAAACTTTATTTCAGCGAGCATTTTAAATGTAGGCGCTTTTATGGCGAGCTGGGATACAAACATTTTATGTTTAACCATAAATCATTCTTGGTATTATTCAAAATATCATCAGTATAGCGAACGAAAAGAGCAGGGTTTGCATAGGAAATGTGGGGGCATTGCCATATAATTCTGTTGGGGATCCCTAATTTTTGCTTTTTTCAGGATATTTATTTCGAAATATGTCTCTAGGTCACTTCATTAACAGAGAAGGCTTAGTGATAGCCTGTTATCTACCGATCGTCTTTCGGAAGCATGCTTTGTCCGAAACAGTGCTATTTTAAAATTTTATTGTTGCATTTGTATGTTGAGCTGACTGATATAAATGGTACAAATCCTATAAAGTTCAATAATTTATTCAAGATCTATTTAATTCTAAATAAAAGTTAATTCATTAGCTTAATTCGAAAATTTCAGAAATAGCATTGTATTTCATATATCATTCTAGTTTATGTAGCCTTTTTTTTTAAAAAAAAGGGAAATAATTGAGTGTGTTCGTAACTTATTGAACACATTTAAAAATTTTAAATATATAATAAGTGTTAAAACTGCGCTTTTTTCAAAAGACAGAGCAATTACAAAGCTTTTTTCAGATATGTGGCGTACAATTACGGGATTCTAAAATTGCTTCAGCGAGAGATTTTTATACGCTTTTGTGCACGGATGCCACACGGCTGCACAGTATGCATTTATTTTTTTGGCTTTTTTTCAAATTTTTATTATATAATTAATTATCAAAATTTTATCGTATTATTAAAAGAGAGACAAATGCCCTTTTTAAATTCCCGTTATCAAATATATGTCTTCCGGAATTTGGTATGATTATATCTTCAGAAAAACAGCATATTTTAAAATTTAGATCTTTTAATACTTTCAGAGTACGCTGTACGCTTTTTTTCTCATCGAAACTTTGTTGGAAAGAGTAAAAAGAAAAATATTTATAAATAATAGAGTATTTTATAATTATTATTTTATGAAAGGAATATTGTTTAAATTCCGACAAATAATTTACAAACTGAAATTATAAAATGTTTTGGCCTTTCTTTACATTCAACGATAAACCATAATTTGCATAAATTTCTATATGTACCCAGAATTTTTCAGATGCTCCAGCATGATCGAAAATCACCTCTGTCGCTCTAAGCGCATAACATGTTTCTAAAAGTACTACCACTATTTTATTAAATGGAGATTGCATATATAATTTTTTTTAGATTCATGGATAAACATCTACATTTTTTTGCTCGGTGTTTCTTTTATTAATAGTTTGGATTCTTATATCTAGGCTGGTAAAGAATTATGGTTTTGAAATTTCGAGGCGTGCTTTTTTTGTTGACAAAAATACATTTTCTTTTTATGCTTTACACAGCGAAGGAAATCATTCTTTTACTCTGATGTTATTACAAATTTAAGAAAAGACTGGTTGTTGTAGAATTTATGTTCATTAGGGTATATTTTAGACAGCTTTGTACTTTTATCAGAAGTCATGTGGTCTTTAATTTAAAAAAAAAATTGTTGCATTTAGCATAAATGCGATATAGTCATTTTAATGATAAGGTTGTGGTTTTAATGATTAATTGACCGAGAATGGCGTGGTCTTATCTAACTCGATCGGCATTTCGTCAGTTTGTCAATACTTTTTTCTCTTTGGTATAGTCTCGACTAAACTTATTGTTCGATTTCTCCGAATCTGAAATGCATACTCCTCTGATTCAAAGCGCCCGCGTAAGGATTTTTCATTTTCACCGGTGTGTTTTAAGTTAAAGGTCTATTCAATGGTTTCCTTTCTTCTTTTTTGAGCGTCTTTCAAAGATTCTTGCCGAAAGAAACTAATCATTAAGCCTCCGAAAATACAGATAATTGAAATGACCTATTCTTTCAATTTTGTTTCAACCGCAAAACCAAATATTTATTTTTAATATGAATGAAAGCTGAAATCTTTACAAATGATTCGTATCAGGAAAAAATAAAAGAACCGTCCTTCCCCGAAGAAAATACTGAGACTAGGCCTTTAATGAATGCGAAAATATCAGATCAACTTTTTCCCTTTTTTTATTGACTCGAGAACTACTGTGCACATATAATTATTAGTTTACCATTTTTCGTACATATCTGCACATTACACTTTAAATTGTCATTAAACATTTTAATGGTAATTTAAAAAGTCTGTATTTTAGTTCTGTACTTAAACAATAAAAAAAGAGTAATTTATAACAAACTATCGTAAAACATCTTCCACTGAAAGACTGATGAAGAAAAGCCAGATATGTTGTTAGCAGGATGTCACACACTCTCGCTTTTTTCAATTTGAAACTATACGCATATACTGGGAGTTCAAAATTCAACCGAGAAATATCTAGGGATGATCGTACACATCAAGACATCAGCTTTTGTAATCTCAGATGGGATAGCAAGCGAAAGGCTGGACCGCTACAGGGCTCTCATTGTCAGTGAATTAAATAAAAGATAAGGGAATATAAGATAAAGTATGCAACTCAGGTTCATTGAAACACAAATTCACAACAGCACAACAACACAATTACACGAAGAACAACATGAGAAATGTGAATAGCTGTGGCCGCAAGTCCTATGAACACTTATTTGGCTACTTCAAAGGTTTGTTTCTGTTATTGCGTCCTACTTGCTATTGTATCTGTCATGTTGTGTACAACTTGGAGTGTTGTTATTCATTGCAACTGTGATGTTGTGAATTTTCAATCCATTAAATCTGTGTTGTACACTTTACCTGTTGCATCCTTTTCTTATACTTAATTCACTGGCAAAGACCGCCCTGTAGTCCTCGCTCTCTACGTTTGCGAATAATTGTTCAGTTTCAAACGTTTTTTCTCTTGATGTGTACAATTACCAATAAAATGTTGTTTCTGGAATTTCGGTTCATCCTATATTTAGGTCTGAAATCCCTACAGCTCTATGTAAAGCTGTACCCAACTCCCATTCACTTTGCATATTTATGTACCAAAATTAATTTTGAAAGATAATTGAATATTTCAGATTATGGCGCTTTGAAATCTTTTTCTCTCTGTCTCATTTTAATATCAGTGGGTTAAGAAACAGTCCAGGAAATTCATACTTTTTATCCTTGGATTTTCTGAAGCTTGGATTACTGCTTGTTAAGAGTATCTGATTTTAATAAGTAAAAATTATATTAAATATTCGTTGTAAATTCTCTGAATTGGATTTAGATATAGTATAGAAATTTTTTAACGCGCTTTTGGCTCTGGAGTGCATGGAAATATATTGAAATTATATTTCATTTCAGTAGGTTGACTACAGAACAGCGCCTTTAGGCTACGGGGACTTAAAACAGAACAACTCCGTTGAATGCGGGGTATAAAATTTTCAATGATGTCAGGTACAGCTGTATTATCGACCCGCATTGAAAGGTAAAAAATTTTCTTGTAGAACACTTTAAGCGATCGTCAGTGATTTATGTGACCAGCAGTACTTTGGATCCGCTCATGCGCGTGTAACAAAACTTTGATGTTGGCGAATTTTAGGTTAATTTTAAGGCAGTACCGAGGCGCCATCAGTAGGCTGTATAAAATTGAGTTTAAAAATTCAAAAGAGCTACTATATCTTAATTTCTCAGATAATAAATGTAAAATGAGAAATCTTTAAAAATTCCATATTAAAATTTGGTGCTATTTATACGATAGTGCATAAAATAAGGACTTTCAAATTACGCAGATGGTACTGTCTATAAAATTCGATATACAACCATATCTCAAGATTTCAACAAGAAAGCAAGATTAAAAGGCATGTTGTCTTATTATGGAGGATCCATCTAAGGGTTTACTCTCTGCCTGTTTATCCGTAGGTGGGGGAACACTAAATTTAAAAACTTGGCAATATACTTGAATTAAATTAGGTATGCATTTTTGCCAATGAAATTGAAGATCTGAATAA